>JBAMHT010092172.1:0-11113 GCA_037177075.1 Craterocephalus fluviatilis | reverse complement strand
CGACCGGCCACCCGGCCAGGGCCGACGGCCACCGACCCAGGCGCCCCGGCAGCCACCCCCCACCTCCACGAGGCAGCTCCAACCTGAGGCCCACCCAGGGCCGCCCGCCCAGATCGGGACCCCCAGACGACCCAGCAGCAGAGCAGCCGAGATCCCCACCCAGGGGACAACCGGAGACCCGAAGCCACCAGGGACCCCCACCCACATCCACCCCCATCCCCGCAGAGCGCAGGAATCCTGACGGAGGGGAAAGTCCTGTGTCCGGTGCGTAAATAAGCCGCAGCAGAGTCGTGACACACTCGGGTTTTAGCAGCACGACTCTGCCGGGCTTGTTAAATCGACTTCCTGTCACCTGAGCTCATCGATTTCAGCTGATCTGATTTGCTGGAACTTCACGCCTGAACTGAGCCAGTGGTTCACCTCACAGCTCGGTTCTGCTCAGCGCGCACGTGTTTCACCTGAAATCTAATGTTCAGCAGAGGAACCGAGTGGGTGGGGGTCGCCTGACTGAACAGCTGATCACAAAATAATAATCAGAGATAAGACAGAAGTCTGACCGCAGACATGCTGGACCTGGATCAGCTGTACGACGAAGCTGGTTATCTACTCTGTGGTTCATCCCGCCTCCATCACTGCATGCTCACATAATCGTTGTTTTTTTAGGTGCCAATTTAATTTGTTTTTTTTACATATATATAATTTTTGTGATTTTCAGAACGAGAAAAAAATTTCTTCAGGTACCAAGTTTCTCCCAAAAAAATGGAATATCACATGTGAGTCAGTTTTTAAGATGAATTTAGCAGGAATATTTCTGGGGAGTGTTAGAACAAAATAACACAGTAGCCAGACAACCTGCTTGCTTTAATGTCCCACGAGTAAAAAATGTAAAAATAAAATAAATAAATAATAATCAAATCAAAAAGGAAATTTGAAAAAAAATGTAATAAAAATGTATTTAAAAATCGTGAAACAAAAGAAATCTGGATATTTACGTTCCTTGGTCCAGGGATTTTAGAAAAGATTCTTCACTACGGGGCCAGGAGGATATTTACAACTTCTAAAACAAAACTAACTCCCACAATCATTGAAAAAAAATGTCTTGGCAGAAGTCTGCGCTCTGAGCACTTCTAGTTTTACTCTTTCATCCCACTTGGGTCACAATCAGCTCTGTGGCCGAGCAACAACCTGTTGGTAGGAAGTGTGGACCAGTTTGTCGGATGCAACAACCAAGAGGCCAATTGTGTCATTTCGATGCGTCATCCTGCACACGGATTAAAATATTATCATGTTGAATCCATAAATGAAACTGCTTGCTTTCACACATTCACTTAAGAAGCCCTAAATTAAAGTAAAATTTAGTTAAACCCTCAGATGAAGAACTGATTAATAAAAAAGTGATAATTAACATGTTAAGGAGAAATTATGTTAGCAATGATCTTAGAGAGGCAATCCACCAATCTGGAAACGATGATGAAACCGTTTCCAAACTATCTGGAGTCAATCGTTAGTGGCAGCTTTACCAGACAGCTGCTGATATTCCTTCCAAAACAAGCTAATTAATTACAAACAGAACTATGCATTAAGGAAATCCATTATTTCATCCACAGTTTGGATTTTCATTCAAGTTTACACAGAGTTAACACGACTCAGGAAATAGATAAAATGTTCTTTATGGAAGGATGAAAGTTTTATTGTCCTAAAAACGTCCTGCAGTGAGCTGAAGGTAAGAGTCTCATCCTGAGACGCTCTGGAGAATAAACTAAAGCACATACAGTAAACAGAAACCGGGCGTGTTGATCTACTGTGCTCTGTGCCGAGGTTTGGATCAGAAACCAGAAGGCAGCGCTTCCACCCGGGAGGTGTGCTCTGGGTTTTATGCAGTCGTGGTGGGCGGGAGCTGAATTCAGCGCACAGAAACCAGAGACGGAGGACGGCTGATGCGAAACTCCCCCACAGACCGACTGCTGTGATCTCGCTTGGTGTCATTAGGGAATAAGGTTCGTAGAGGGACACAAAGAAAACAGGAGCATCTTACTGGAACACCGAGGTACAAATTAAACTCCAGAGACGGCGGCAAAAATTAGCGAGCGGGAAGAGCAGGCGGACGGGTCGGCTGGGTTGAAATAAAATTCATGCCGAGACATCGGCTGAGAGGAGACAACTTTCATCAGTTCATCACTACCATCAGCTTTAAAAGGAAATAGCCTCTTCAGACCGAGTCCAGCTTTTTAAAATAAAACCTGAATACGAAGCATGTTTAAAGGATCGTTTCCAATCACATCACATTTTCCCTCCGTTGATTAATCTCAGGATGAAAAATGTCTCGTTCATTTAATTTGAATATCGAGTACGCTAATGTCACAAGTGGGATCCAACTGAACAGCTAGTTTATTCATTTCACCCAAATTATGCCAGAGGAAAACATCCTCTAGTGGCTGAACCAGAAACTGCATGTGCAATGGAAAAATGTTTTTTAATCATTTGAATTTTTAGCAGTAATTCAAATAACTGGAGAGTAAAAAAAGTTTTAAAAAAATGTAAATTTGCAAAATTATAATTGAACAAAATATGACCTTGTTATTTAATTCAATTTAATCGAAAAATAATAAAAATAAAAAAAGGAAAGCACTCTGCTGCTGAGCAGTGGGCCAGAATACCTGTGGACAGGTGCAAAAGTCTGATGGAGAGTTTCAGAAAACATCTGGTTGCCTCAAAAGGATTGTTCAGCTAAATATTATCTTATGAGTGACATAATCTACATTATTTGATCATATTTTCTTCCTGCTTTTAATATTTTTTTTCCAAGAGCTCATATCTGCTCTGATATGATCCCCCTGAATTTCCCCCCTGCAAGGGAGAAAAAGACAAATATAAGAGAAAGACAATTAATTTGGCCATAAAATAACAAAAATCAATTTTGCTTGGAAAAAAATTGTAAAAAATCTAATCAAGAACTTAAAATTGAGAATCGAATCGTGGCTTGAGAGAATCCACTACTAGTTAGTGTGACGCAGTAGCATCAGCGTCTCCAAAAACAGGCTAAAAAGGACGGTAAGTATAGTTAGCAGGTAATAATACAATGAAAGCTGTGAAGCTCCTCCGTTTCACAGAGGAACCTTGTGTCTGCTTTTCTGAGGTCTCCATCTTGTAAAAGCACAAAACCTTTAATTAGAGCGTGTGCAGAGGATTAACCGTGAACTGCTGCCCTCGTCTCACTGGGACTACATCTAGTGCTGCATTCAAGGACTGGTTTTCCTAATGAACTCCACCGCTAACAGATGGTTCTCAAACTGGGAGAGGGGAGGTGTGGGGACGGGAGAGGGACTGAGGTGGAAGAGAAAAAGTGCAAACTGCAGTTTAGACGACAGGATGTGGGTTGCCGCCGGTGACGGCTGACTCAGCGTTTAGCGTCACCGAGCTGTGGAAGCTGCAGCAGCATCTGCAACGCTGATGATGATGAAACGTTTCAGGAGGAAATCTTTATCTCCGCTGCACCTCGACTCTAAATAAAACATCACGTCTCATTAGAAGCATCAGACTTTATGAAAGTCGAGTTAATCTCAGCTGATATGGAAATATTAGAAAAAATAACGACGAGTCCCAGTCATTCATTACATTATACAGCATCTTTATCCATTTTTCACTGTGCATCCATCAGTGGAAGAAGATTTATTGGGTCAATAATGTCATTTATTAAATTGACCTGTTCATTAAAGGGACATACCGTGTAACTTCTGACCCAAACATCACCTAATGTGAGTAATATCGAATGATTTCTGGGGTCAGTTCACAGTCAGTTTTGCTTCCTGGTATGGTTTAAGGGACAGAAGCAGTGATTCAAAAAATTAATCGACTATCAATTAATGGTCAATAAGAAATTACTTGAGTAAAATAAATTAATTGCTGCTTATCAATTAATTGATCTTGGGTCGATAATATGAAACAAATATCAGTTAATGAATTACTTAATAATTTGCATCCCTACACAGGAGACACGTATGAAGTTGTATTCCCAAATGTTTTTCCCATTAAGTGATGCAAAATGTCTCAGAAACTGTACGTGTCAGATATGATACATTTGGGTGTTAGGGTTAAATTTGCTCACTTTGCCCACCTACATCCCTACAGCCAAATATAAGAAGAGATGCACGCTGGGAAGAAAGGTGCTGAGGAGAAAGATGCACATTTCCTGAGCTGCAGCTTTCCTGGAAGAGATATTTTCCAGGAAAATGTAAACAGACTAAAATCGTTCAAACATCCAGCAGGTAAACACAGCTGCTGCTTGACAACCAGAAGGAAAACAACCCTCAGCATTCAGAATGATCATTTTTTATTATTATTATTAGCATTATTATTATTATAAATGATAATAAGACTGAGGGTTCATTTCCTAAAGGATGCAGCTGCTCTTTTTATTTATAAGCACTTTGAATTGTTGAACCTGAAAATATGCTGTTTGAATAGACTTGCCTTATCAATGCAGAAGTAAACAGGAGGTTAAAAGTTGTACCGAAAGAATCACTTTCAGATTTCAAACATATTTTAAACAAGTTATCAGCGATTCATGATGGAAACCATGATAAATATCCTCTCCTGTTGGTTTTCCCTCCAAGCTTTTGCAGAACAGAGATGTGTTGGAAAATATTGTTTCGATCAACGATACATGTATGAAATTCCGGTGGTATGATAACCTTTGAGCAAAACATCATGGTTTACTGTGGTACTATGACCCTTCTCTTAATATGGCTTTTTCTATGAAACAGACTGACCTGTTAGCTTAAACTGAACAATGACAACAAATACTTTCCATTTCAAATCAAATTAACATTAATATACTTGAGCATTGGGGCCCAAATTAAATATCAAGGGTTCCTCTGAAACAAAAGATAACAATGATATCTTTCTGTGGTCAATCTGTAATGTGGGGATAGAAAGTAGCTGAAGGAACGCTAGGACCATAACAAATTTTAAAAAGTATCAGCGTATCTACAAGTCTCTCCATGGCAGAGATTAAATTATTTAAGCTGTAGGATGGAAACGTAGACATTGCACGTAGATAAATGTATTACATTACAATAACGGGATTTTTCATTTCACAATTTTATAAATCTGTTGTTTTTGTTAAAATTGGAATATCTGGCTTTTTTATTTCACAATTTTAAAATGGATTATTGTTTTGGTTAAAAAGTCTCTTTTCAAATAAATGCAAACATTTTTAAAATAATTTTTACATTTATTTTTATTATTATTATTCATCGTTTTGTTACTTGCCTTGTTGGGCATTGCAGGCAAAACCAGCAAAAAAATCTTGTAAACATTTTGTTTTTCTCCACAAAATCTGCAATATTGAAGAATCACAAGAATCGCAATTTAAATCAAATCAGCACCCAAAAAAAATTAAAGGAATCGAATCGGGAGGTACGAATATCGTCCCAGCTCTGGGACGATACTACTGGCTTTAAAACAAAAGCAACCAGTCGTGAATTTTCGATCGCATCTATCAGTTCAACCCATTAGAGGGAAAATTTGTTGCATTTCCACAACTTGTCCAATACAAACCATGTTTAACAGCGTTTGGATCAGAATAAAAAAACTTCATGTCAAACTCAAAACTACACATTCTCTTATTTTACAGGATTATCAGAAATTCAAAAGACAATATTACAATTTTAATTTTCTTAAATACGCCTTGGAGTGTCCCGAAGTACTGAACGGTGCAACAACAACACAGCTACTTTTATCCTTCTTCAGAGAAAAGATTTCAGGACTTTAAATTGCTCATTATCTCGGACACTGTTCGGCAGCGTGGAGCCTCAGAGGGAGAGCAGAGCGCCACGCCATCGGCTGCTTTTCTTCCCTTTATCTCATCAAAGCAAACGTTCCACAGCTGTCCGCACGCCGACCGATCGGCCGTGCCGCCGGCCCTGGAGTCGCCCTCCGACTGAGAAAGCCGGTGCCAAAGCGAGTGTCTGCAGGTGAAATAGCTGGACTCATTTCCGGATAAAACTGGCTGCAGAACAAAAACAGACCGAGGCGTTTAATCGTGCTTCTGCAAGGTTTTTCTTATTAATATGCAAGAATGAAGCATAATAACACCACAGAGCAGCTAAAGATGTTTTCGTGTATTACACAGTGTTTTCCACCTTAGCCAAAGTTCTGAAAAGAAGATTTTCTATTGAGATTCATAAAATTCGGTCCAATGGCCACATTTACAGGAGAGTTTTAATAAAGTTAATCCTGCTTTAAACAGATGAAAACTGAGCATGTAAGCTCTGATTCTTCAGCTTGAAGATGTGGAAACCCTGAGTCACAGCCCAGACTTCCTCTCCTCACGAGGACCGTCAGTGTGTCATCACAGCGAAGATGTGGCGCCTCAGACAGGAGGACAACCTGCGTGGGTTACACTCCTTCAGACTTAGATCCAGTCTGAGCAGAAACAGAAGCTGCAACGTGTGAAACTGTGACGATAAAAACGCTGTGGACTGGTCTCAGGGAACTTTACAGCCTCACCACGGAGCTTTTTAAACTCCTAAAACACTCCCGAGTCTTTGCTTTCAGCTGGAAACTCGTGCACCTCTGCTCCGGGTCCCACGCCCAGCAGCAGGAGCCGAACTGGGTCACCATAACAACCAAAGTCCTGCTGCTGCTTCCCACTCAGGTTTGAACCTCCGAGGGGATTTTAGACCGGTGCAACAGCGCTGCATACGTGTATTTATAGATCAGCTGCAGAGTCCTGACACACCGTTTCCAAGCTTCCCTAGCACAGTGCGTGTGTGTGTGTGTGTGTGTGTGTGTGTGTGTGTGTGTGTGTGCGTGCTGCACTTTGAGCCTCTGGCTTTTTCTTTTCCCCATCAGGTCCAACCAGCTTCATGTTCCTTCATTTTTAAGAATCTCAGCTGGATGAACGGAGTCACGTAAAGGATGTTAACTTTCATATCACGTTATATCATCAGGAGCGTTTTCCACGAGATTTCTGTCCTCAGATTGTGGGATGAAGCTGTGCTTTTCAGGAAAATGCTCCAACTCAGTGGTGTCAAACATATGGCCAGGGGACCAAAAGCGGCCCAGCGAGGGTCCAATCTGGGCCAAGGGATGAAGTCGGTAAAAGTTACTCTGATCAGAATGGGAAATATGGGAATTTCTACATGTGGAATATACATGTGGAAGAAAAAATGTGAAATATAAATGAAAATGTGATACAAATTAAGCTTTATTCATCAGGTAAGTTCAAAAATTTAGAATTATAATAATATATTATTAATGTGTTTTTTTATGATGCAGTTTTTTTTTACCAAATTGTGCTGCATATGGAGCATGAACTAAAATGAGTTGACACCCCTGGTCTTAAGGCTCAGACAATATGCTTTCCTCGCTAATAAATGCTTTTACCATTTTTTGGGTGCAGATTTGATCTCAATTTCAATTCTTCCAATTCTTTATATATGCAATTTTTAATTTGCTTTTTTAACCCCACGATGTGTAGACCATTTATTTAGGAACCATATATCTCAAAAAAAAACTACGCTTCAAGTGAGTCATTTTTATTCAGCAGGAATATATTAGAACCAAGTAAAAATAATTTTTTAAATTAAGAGGAAACAACACAAACCATCATTCTGCTATCATACCTGACAAGTTAAATAACATCTAAAAGGAATGAGTCAGAATGTTTTCCCTCCCCCCACAGTTTTATTGAAGGTAAACCTGACCTTTTAAACCTAAAAAGTTTCTTTATACCAGGCTGTAAACATATTTAATTCTGCTGGAAAGTTGCTCTTTTTAACATGGGAGTCTATGGGGAATTGCTTTGTTTTGCAGCAGCACCTAGTGGAGGAGGGGGGAACTGCAGTTTTTGGCACTTCTGCATAGACTTCATGATTCTACACTTGAACATGAATGTTGAGGCTCTTGCGTTGGTCATTGGATCAGACCTGTCTCTTGCCGTCTAGCAGCACACTGAACAGGGAACCCCTGGTAATGCCCAGTGAAAGCTTCTTTTTTTTTGTTTTAACGCTTTTAAGGGATTTCATCGTATGTGGCAGGAATGTCTGAGACAAGTCAAAGAATTTACTTTGAAAGTGAAATCTGGCACATCTTAGAATAAAACTGACTCAGCTCATGAATTAAGACACCCTACACATGCTAACCAACCTCTCAGCTCCACAGAACGTCTCATACTGTAACTCAATCTCTCTGCGTCCGAAGCATGAAACATAAGAGTTTGCAAAGCGATGTCTGCAGGGAGTGAATAAACCATCAGTTACAAAGCAGAGGAGGCATCATGAATAATGCGACCTCATCAGCTCGTTACGGCACAAGGACACGCGTGATCCCAGAAGAACTCGAACGCCTGGAACGCTGCGCGGCTCGGAAATAAGGTCATTGGGTCGGCAGTGAAACGTTTTCCAGCCAAGTCTCATAAGAAAACATGAAGCTGGACGTTTCAAGGTTCAATGGTAAAAAAAAGAGTAGAATTGCTCTGAATGGTCTGTAACTTATCTTATACCACATCATAATGCATCACATCACACTATTGTATTATATCATATCATATAGCATAGTATTGAGTAATATTGTATCGCATTGCATCACTTTTTGTGTGGTATCATATCATACTGTATTGTACTGAATGCTGTTGTAGTTTCAACAGGATGAACAACTCTAAACTGATTCTTAAATTTTCCATTAAACTCTGTGTAGCTTTGGGTTTAATTACTTTTCTACACAAAAAGAGAAAATCAGAAAATCCTTAAATGGGGCTGAGACGGGGAGAACTGGGAAAGCTGCTAGTTAGTACCTTTGTAAACATAATGAAGCAACAAAAATATGCCATGGTACACTCTGTGGTGTCGTTACAGATCATGAAGCTATCAGTTATGACACAAGAGATCAATCTGCAAGAAACAAGGATTCAGAGAGAGAAAGAGGCAGCAAATGAAAATCATTGCGGCTGTAAACATATTGGCTTAACAGTTTCTATAAAGATGTTGCAACAATGTCATTATTGGGTAATCCTACAGAGAAAACCTGATCATGTGACAGACTTTGTGGAGCAGATATGGTCAAATACACATTATTTTAATTACTAGTGATTAAACTCCAGTGAAGAATATGAGAAATTATCTGTTATTTAAGTTCCAGCTCTGTTTACAGAGGAAAGAAGAAAAAGTCCACTGAAGGTCGGTTAATGGCAACTAGAAAGAAAAAAAACCATCACAGAAGCGTCCAGATGAAAATCACAGAGGCACTAATGTGCTCCAGCAGCAGGTCAAGGGTGCACATTTTTCTTTCTACTTCTTTTATATCTTCATCATGTCGCCCCCTTTCATTTCCCAGATCGGCTTCCTTCCTCCTCCTCTTCCTCCCTTCACCTCGGCCTGTTGGCTTCTCTGCTACTCGCCAATAGTCCTGCCCTCCTGGACGTCTTTGGCTTCCTTCCCTCCCGGATCTGCTTACCTGGCCTCTTAGTTTCACATCCCCACATGCAGCCGCTTCACAGCTTCTTTGTTTTCAGATTAATTTCATCTGAGATTTACCAAGCAGTTAATGCTTCATCTGCTCTTTGCATATTATGCAAAACACCAAAGTGAGGAGCAGAAGCCTGACTTGTCAGCATTCACACCCTACGTGACCTTGCTGCTGCCATCAAAGTCCGGCTCAGAGCGGCTTTCTGAGGCCACATCAGCATTACGGAGCTGTGAACAGACACTTTCTGAGCCGTTTTCGCTCTCAGTGATGTAATTAAACAAGGTCATCTGCTACCAGCTAATTACTCCGCCCAGCCAGCTGCAGCGCAGAGAGCAACTGGAAGGACTTGCAGGCCAAACAGCGACTTGAAGTCCTGCCACTGACCTCTGCAGGTCAGAGAGGGGCAGTTTACACTCTGCACAGTTCACAGCAGGAGGTCGGCAGCCAATTAAAACACAGAAGAATTCATACTGGGTTTAAATATAGGGAAAAGCCACCGAAGTGTGAACTGAAAATCCATCACTGAGAACAGATGGATTTTAGGTTGGGAAAGCTGAATCAAAAAATCGATTATTGGGAATTTTTTATTACACAATTTAATATTTTTTATTGTTAAAAAAAATGAGTATTGGGAATTTTTATTTCACTGTTTCTTTTGTCAAAAAAAAATCAAATATCTGAAATCTTTATTTCACAATTGTACAAATTTTTTTGTTAAAAAAAAAAATCTAAGTCACTGTAACACAACCAGGACACATCACATCTGATTTGTCTCCTTTCATTAAAGAAAAGGCAAAATTATAAATATTAATTCAAATATCTGGTGCCTAAAAATGGAATGACAAAGATAAATTTACCAAATTATAATTTATCAACTAAAATATATATTTTTTTATTTAATAGGAGTACACAAATTACAAAAAACACACATTCTCTCCTGGACCAATGAGGGCACTCATGACCTGTGTACAGCTGTAAAAGTCTGATGGAAAGTTCCAGAAATCACCTCAAAAGGATTGTTCAACTCAGTATTAGCTGACGAGGGATGCAATATTTATTGATTTCTCATATTTTTTACTTGTTTCCTAAAAATCTTTCTATTGAACCACAATTTAAAAACAATGTCATGATCTTCATAAATTTTTTCTTTATTATTACTTTTGCCTGTTTCAGCTCATTTCAGTGAGATTTCAGTGCTCTTCCCTTCGTTAACGGAAGCGCAGGAATCATTTCAGACTGACCATCGTTTCACCTGCAGTCAGGCTGAAAAGTTCACACAACTTTTTTCATCCTTATGTGGGATTTCCTGTCCATCATCCGGCCCTTCACAGGTAAATCTGATGATGATGGAGATAATCTGCTGTTAACTTCCCGCTCCGTTATTTCCAGCAGCAGCTCCTCTGCAAACGCCCCTACCTGCCGCCGCTGCACACATGCTTTATTTTGGTTAGCAAGTGTTTTTGATGTGGTTGCCTAGCAACTGGGACTCTTTGTTGAACACGGCAGTGTCATCGTGCTGTAGTTAGAGCGCGCGCGCGCGCACACACACACACACACACACACACACACACACACACACACACACACACACACACACACCAGCCCGGGGTTTTAATCTGGATTTATTCTGACCAAAATATTTATT
>JBAMHT010092157.1:0-11119 GCA_037177075.1 Craterocephalus fluviatilis | reverse complement strand
GACCTGGAACCTTACAGCCACTGAGGGGACCATGAACTCCTCTGCCAATTACAGCTTGGTTCCAATTGGCTCATTCAACAGGACAATGAGTCCAAACACAACAGCAAATCTACAACAGGTATTGGCATCATCCAGTCAGAGTCCAGAACTCAACCTGACTGAAATGCTATGGCGGGACCTGGAGAGAGAAGCAGGAACAAATGCTGCAAACCTCAATCAATTAAAGCATCACTGTGAAGAAGAATGGACCAAGATTCCTCCACAATCACGTGAAAGACTCATAACTTACCAAAAACTTGTTCTACAAGCTGCTGAGTCAGGGAGTGGATTTAGTCTGTCCAACAGAGTGCTGCACATTTGGCTTGATAGTTGTTTCATATATAGTGACACAGTGAAAAATGTCCTGTGTTCTGGCTTCAGAAAGGCAGAGTTAAGCCTTTAATGATGAAAATGTCTACAGCTTTAAGGTTATTTTAGTTTATTGCTGTTTACCTGTTGCTTTAGAGGTCACATGCATCAAAATGTTTGCATTCTTCCTAAGCAGACTATCTGTGGGCTTAACCATCTATAAACAATCCCCAGTGGGACAGAATCTCTTGGATCCCACAAAGTTTGAAGAGCATTTCCCATGGATCCACCAGTAAAGGAAAATCATTAGAAGCACACACACAATCCTGCAAACACAGATGAATGTCTAATTAAGCCAAAGCGCTCACAGAGAGATAAGGTTGTGTTTGGATGTTCTCATCCCGATCAGTCGTTTCCTGTGTGGTCCACTTCTACTGTTCCACATGCCTCCCCCCATCCCGCATCAATTGCACAGACAGAGCCCGGGTCAGAGCAGATATTAGGTCCTAATGATGATTTATGAGCTAATACATGCCTGCGTGACATCTCAGTAAGACAATCTACACTCGGCTGTTTTAACTGAATCCCTTGGCCTCCAGATGCGTCCAAGTCCGTGACACAACTTTATGGTTTGACTGCTTTTCACTTGCACTTCAAATCCATAGGATATAAAATGTGACCAAGAGAAATAAAACCACAACGTTTGGTCTGACTGAAATGTAATCAAAGCAATAGAAATATCAGTTAGAGTTCCCAAAATTCCCACAAATGGCGAATGGAGCGTACCGCAGGCGGCGACAGGGGAGCTGCTCTGTCAGCTGCTGGCTTTTAATTGCCAGAGGCCTGACCTCACGTCTAATGAACATGACTCACCGTGTTTAGAATGGCACGCTCTTGTCTGATCATAAGCATGAAAGCAGAGTGCAAGTTCAGCTCCTGGAAGTATGCAGCCATCAGGGTGAAGCAGGGGTGAAAGGCTGCCGGGTTCAGCTTCAGACGCTCACACAGGTCAAAGCGTTGTGCTGCTATCAGGGAAACACGTGTTGCAGCAATTTACTCCTCATGCAAAAAGCCAAAATAACATCTTTCATGCTTAGCAACTGTCAACAGCGCGACCAAAGGCCATGTCATCATCGGACTGCTTCTAAGTTTCCTCCACCCACAGGATGGTTTGCCCTGTTTCTATTTTATTGCTTACACTCAGGCACAAACAAACACACGCTAACACACATGTGGTGGGATGAAAATGAATAAAGCCACTAATCATCTCAGGCCCACTGTGTCGATTCCCACTGGCCGAGAAACGCAGCAAAAAGAAAAATATATATAGAAGGAGAGTTGTTTGTTCTGTTCCGCCAGCTCCAGGCTTCACATCCTCACCTCCTGACCCAAAACGCAGAAAAGGCGGTCATGCTAATTTCTCCTCTTTCAACAGCTGTGTCGTTAGCTTGTTGGGAGGGGTGTTGCTTTACGCTGGGGCTGCTTATGTGCTGGTCTGAGTGGACTTTTGGGGATTGAAAGGACAAGTAACACACACACAAAGAAAGACAGATAAGGAGAAAACAAAGTCTGCAGACCTACAGTGCAGTGTGGCCGCTTAGCGCAGCGTACAGTATGTGGTCCAGTGGGAGGCAACTGAGTGTGTAATTAGAGGCTTGATTCAAGTGGAGCCGACCTTACAGTAACATGGCTGTGACGGTGACAGATTGATGGTGTGTAATGGGAGGGTAGGACAACAGCGGAGGTCCTCCTCATGAATGGATGAGCATGTTACCAACTGTGCTGCAGCGGGAGCTGTCTGCGTCTGGGAAAGAAGTTTGGGAAAATCCCACGGGGCTGCAAATGTGCACACGCAGCTGCTCGTTGCATCGACGTACTTCTGCTCAAATTGCCTAATGCTGCCAGAAAAAGTGAGCGTTTAAGTTCTCGTAGCGCAGAAACAAGTGACAGACAGCCCTCCTGCCATCTCCTGTGTTGAAATGAAACTAATTTCTCCCTGTGTAACGGTGGTGTGGCGCAGGAGAAACATTCCAGCTCATGCTGCACAGTAAAAAGGATTAATGAAATCTGAAAAACCTCTGTTGGTCTGTGGGAAAATAATTTGCCCAGTTTCTGTGGTCAGAGACTTCAGAATTGTACAAATTATCTTGTGCAGAAGCCCTGATAACATTTCCAAACAGCTCTACAAGTCTTGAACCGCATCTAATTTCTTTCTACTTCGCTTCCAAAGAGTCTGAATTTCTTGTAATCTGTTAAAGTGGTCTTGGATGATAACTTACCAGCTTTCTGAAGGTCTTTCAAAGTTTTTCTTTAGATTTTTGTCGTTTTTCTCTCAGTTTCAGTTCAGTTCTTATACCTGGTCAATTTCAGGGAACTACGTTTTTGGTTTGTTTCTTTAGCTTCTTAACTCTAAATAATTCATTTGAGGTTCCTGACTCAAAGGATGAACCAGTGTTGTGTTGACAGCAGAAATTAAATGGGATCTCTATGCTTATTTATCCCCATGGATCCTCCCCAGAACCTGGACTTCAGCATTACTGAAGCAGTGTGGGATCATCTGGACCAGGGGTCCCAAACTTTCTGAACCACGACCCCTAAGGTATCACAGTGTATCAGATGAGTCATCCTCTAAATGTAGGGCTTTGAAATGTCAGAATCTCCATAACAAAGGAGGATTAAGTGTTTTTTGTGGATTTTGGGCACCTACATGCCCTAACCAGTGTTTTTCTCTGAGATAAAACCAAATTCACATTTTTATTTCCGACGTGCAGCAACTTTGTTGTTTATGCATCAATAAGTAGAGATTTATATTTGGATCAATGATTAATTTTAAAAGCCTTGGAAAAAATCCCAAATTCATTTGATAAATGTAGTCTAAATATTTTTTGCAACAGCCCCCCAGCTTTGAAAACTACTCATCTACACAGAAAACATCCAAAGAAGAACAATGGAAAGTCATCCAAGAAGTCTGGAGGAATATTGCTGAAGACAAATGATGAGAAAGCTTATCTAAGAGGAAGAATAAAGCTGCTTGCACCAAATATTCACCTCCAAGGTCCTCAGGATTGCAGAAAATCTGGCTTTGCTTTATGTAGTGTAAATGAATCCCTGTACTTCTTCCCTGTTTTCCAGTAAAAATATAAAAACACAAGGTTGTGCACTCTGCTGCCAGCACGCTCACACTGAGCTCAGCCCAGTCCAGAAAAGTTTGCTTCAGGAGCGACAGAAAGAAAAAGCACAAACAACTTACAGTACAACGAACCCAAAAACGCGGGTCAGCTCCTTTCCCTGAAACAAACTCAGCGGCTTAATATAGCCGCTCCCTTCGGACCCTGCCCTGACCCAAGCTTGACCATGCCCTGACCAAAGCTGTGGTCGCCTATCTCTCTGACATCCTCGCTGATGACTCTCAGCAGAGCTCTGGCTCCAGCGGCCCGCTCCATCAACTCAGGAGACTCCAGAGCAACACACATCAGCTCGGGCAAGTACGAAGGCACGACAAGACTTTCTGAGCCGGCTAGATTCCCACAATTCAGAGCAATTATGGTCTTCCTGCAAAGTCAGGTCTCAGAAGGCTTGAGTCTGTGCAGCACAGACAGCATAATCTGACACAATCGCTCCTGGATGGATGCTTCCTCGTGGTCATCTCCTGCTATGCTACTCTGGCTACATTATGCAAATTTTTCCTGTCAAGACTCTTGATGAGTTTTGAAACTGCGTTCACTCCCCCTCTGCCCCTTTGTTGTGTTTACGCTGCGGTTGTTGTCTTTCTAAATCAGATGTTCAGGGGAACACAAGGCTTCGGGTCTGTGTGTGCGTCTGTGGGGGGAAAACAAAGGGAGACACTCAAGTGGATTTTCTTTTTATGAGTTGGAAACATTTTCCGTCTCATTTGAAACAAACCTGCCCCCCGGGAGCAGTTTCTGGTTTTATGAGAGTGTCAGTCAGCATTCTGGGAGGTTGGTGGGGGGGTTGAATGTTTTTTCCTTGCTCTATAACGCTTAGAGTCACATCTCATATCTCAGCTTCCTAATATTTATGGGGTTTCCTTTCTGCATTGTTGGTTGCTTAGCCTGTATGGAAGCTCATTCATGCCACTTGATAAGGTTTTTCAAAATTATGAGATTTAAAGTAATAATTATTACATGTCATCTTATTTTGTCAGATAGTTAACCCCTTAACAATCCCCCCAAAATCCCCAAAATGCCTAATAAATGCATATCCAAATTAAATTAGATGATGTTCTTTGAAGTGGTCCTTTCATATGTGCAGAAAGATGATGGATTTATTGAATAAATATGACTGTAAATCAGATTACTATTGCTTTTTTTATCACAATTCGGACTCCTTTAGTCTCATAGTGTCATTATAAGGACTGTTTTTCATATCATAATGACGTTAAATCTCATCATCACTTTTTGTCTCTCAAAATTACAACTTTTTCTATAATAATTGTGACTGCTACCTAATGATTTAGACTGTAAGACTCATGACACCTTTTTATCTCACAATCACCACTTTAATGTAATTTCTATTACTTTTACCTCATAATAATGACTTCAAACCTCATAATTACGACATTTTTTATAATGATTATGATGAAAAATGGTGGTGATGATTCTGACCTTTTACTTATGACTTTAAATCTCATAGATACTACTTTTAAATCATGCTTTTTTATGTAAAGCACCTTGAATTGTCTTGTATATGAAATGTGCCAAACAAATAAACTTCCCTTGCCTTTTACCTATTAATTGTGACTCTAAATCACAACTTTAAAGTTGACTTGCAGGACTTTTATCACATTATTACTCTGAGAATATTTTTGTTTTTTGAGTGCTGGGACCAGTATGTAACCAGTTTGCTGAAGAGGGAAACCTCTGTAACCCCACATGAGCTTTGCAGAGTTTAAACCTTTGCAGTGGAAAGAAAAGTTCCATGCATTCCCAAAACTTTGGATTATTTGCATTTTAACCATATATTTTTCACATTTCCTGTTGCTTTGTGTAAAGTACTTTGCACACAGCTGTTATATATTCAGAGACTTAATGGAAAATGTCATTGTGTTGCAAATTAATGGCAAGAGAAACTCAGTCTCTTATAAACTTAGCCTTTGTCTACACTTGGTAAGACGATCTGCTCCCTGACACTGTAAAACTCTCCTTCATGTCAGTTCTGATTTCACTGCGTTGCTCTACAGATTGCGTATAAAAAAGATGGATGCAAGTACTCGCTGTAATCATCAAATCTTCCCTATGAGTCATCTCGGTACCGTGAGGTGGTCCCACTCTTGTTCAGTGCATAAATATCTACTGATTATTATGTAGATATTTACGGAGCCTGTCTGCTGACATAGAAAGATAAGATGTGTTACTGCATGGCCTTGGATGACTTATGCGGGAACTAGGTCATTGTGGCCTGATGAGAATAATGCATCAACAACTTGGCAAATGTTTGCACATTGTTTTAGTGTCAAACTGTGTGCTCCCAAGTCCAGTGTCTGATAGTGATACACTGAAGAATCACAACCGATTGCAGGATATTACTGCTAATTCTCCAATGTCATTCAATTTGTTATTATGATCCAGTTATAATAGAATTAAAACAAATCAGGTACACGATCCTAATTTTCTCTATTTGTGATAACTGCTCGTATAAATGAATAAGTTATGACTTGTGAAATTAGAAGATCAAGGGATCAGAAGGGAAGTTTGTGAAAGTGTGAGGAAGAGCATTCATCCCAGATAAAAGAATAGTTGTGTATGAAACATAAGGTATCCACCTGTGTATTTTTCTTTGTACTGCCTAAAACAGCTTTTACACATTCAGTGTTTTCTTTTCTGTCTGTTGATATAAGAAATTAAAGAAAACAAATCAATAAAGATATAGGAAACACAAAAAACTAATGACTTGGATCAGGGAACCAGTGGATGGCTGGAATCTTCCCTTTCGTTTAATCCTCCATCCTGAGCTGCACGAAGTGTCGGTGGAGAGGAAATTCTCCATCAGAACCAGGAGGACCATCAGTCTGGACGGACACAAGCCCGGGGTTCTTGGAGATTTTTCAGCCAAGTACCCCCTAACCACGCAGATCTTTTTGGCTGGGAACAGAAGTAACCCCCACTCCTTCAATGTTTGCCACCTACTCCCTGTTTTCCTCTCTGCAGTCGGCTCCTCCGACCTATACAATATTAGAGTTGTAAAAACATATTAATAATCATGTAATGAATATAATCTTTAAGTGGAAACATAATAATAATCCCCTGAACACATTTTTGGTAATGTAATATATTCTTACAGTGTGGTTAAAGGATTGTTAATGTAACCACCGAGCCATGTTCCATACATTGGTTTTCTGTCTGGATTTAATTAAAGTATCAATGCGGTTGCTGAATCATGACCACACCCTGGAAAAGGTGCGGAATGTTGCTGCCTTTATATCCTGTCGCTCAATATCCCTCTTTTCTTTCTTTTCCTTGTGTACAGATTTACATCTGCAACAGGAAGAAAAACATGACTCCCTCAAAGGAGATTAATATTCTCAGAAGTGAGATCCATACCACAACCACGCAACCAAACCCTGGAGCAAACACAAACACACACGCAGACACATGAGCGAGTGTTTCCTGGCCTCTCCTCCTCCGTCTGTCCGGGATCCACCGAATCTGTCTGAGGTCGGAGACATTAACACCTAGCTAGACTCTCCTCGTCATTTCCTGCCTCGTCCTCCTCTGACTCCACGAAACATCAGCCAGACTTGGCTGGCTGGGCCGAACTTACGCTGCGTGTAATCGTTGCAATTATTGAGAAGACAAATCAAATCAGGAGGATTTAGCTTGTCTTTCCGAGCCAGAAACGTGGGTACCAGCTTACTGCTTGCTGACAGGCAGAGCTGCGACAACCGCTTGCACAAGACCCGTCAAGGCCTCGGTTGAGAAATACATTTTGACTCAGAGTTGATTTGGGGTTGTTGGGGTCATTATGCAGTTGCTTTTACAAACCGGAGCCAAAGGAAAATGAGATTAATGCTCGGAGAAAGGATTAGGGCTCATACAAAGAAAGTTTCCCCCTAAATGTCCATTTTATCTTCATGGAAAATCAATCTTTGATGCAAATATGAGGTTTAATTATGACCTTCCTGTATTCCAGGAAAGAGTTAAAGAATTTTTTATGTTTTTGGTGTGGTCATTTTCACTTCCCCACTTCTTCTTCAGTTAATGATTTCCTGTGTTTCCATGAGAGAAATCCAAAAAGGAAGCGGAGGAAAAAATCTGGATAAAAAACCCGAAGTATCACAGCGGTGGTGACAGCTATGTGAAAGATTTGGTCCCTTTTTTCTTTCAAGCGTTTAGTGGCCGTGTTGCGTTCCTTTCTGCTGAGGCAACCCGGAGTAAAAAGTTTAGCTTGTTTACCGCTTTGAAATTAATTGATCCAAATGTGATAATTGCTGTTGGATCGTAGAGGCCGTGGACACCCAAACCACATCTGCAGCTTCAATCTGGACTCGTGTTAGAACGTGGAACAAGCATGAAGGAAAAGTCAGTGCATTCACGCTGAAGAGAAAAAATGTGACTTTTTTTTCCAGAAATTGTTTTAAAAGTATTTCAGCAGGATATTCTACGTGTCAGCATCACTTTAGTGTTTAAACCGGAAAGAGGGTTTATGTGAACGATTACATTCTGCTAGATGTTCATATCTTCACAGAATGGTTGGGGTCAGTTTAGACCTGGACCAAACATTTCTTGATAAGGATCCTTTTGACTGATATTTTAACATCATTTAGCATATTGAACAATATGAATAAATATTTTATAAAGTCCGAAGTTGAGTTTGTTGTTGACTTTTTTTAGGTTTTACTTCGCTCACATTTGGAGGAAAACGGTTACAATCGCAAAATATCATGTCCTGTTTTTTAAAGGTATAAAAACATAAAAGCCATGATCATTTGAATATATTTTATTGGATTTTACAGCAAAATGGAGGGAACACTTTCAAACTGTTGGGTGTTAAAATGCCATTGCAACCTTTCTGGATTGAGCATCTTCCTCTGCTATGTCAGTATCAGCTTCCTCATCATGTGACGTCTGGATGACCTCTGATCCTCATGATGCTTTCCCTGCAAACCTTCACAGATTAGCAGGCCAGCGTGTCCATGTGGGGTTAAATATGGGCCATGTGGGTACTGAGTGGCTGGTACTGAACAAAGTTTCGGGTCCCATGTGGTTTCAGTTACATGGCTCCTTATGTGAAGCCCATGTGGGCTGGCAGTATAAGCCCCATAAAGGATGTAAGTGGGCTAAGTGGGCTAAGTGGGCACGGACATAAACAGGGTCTAGCTTGAAGCCCATATGGGCAAACATAGCTGAAATCTGTGAAATCTGCACAAACCCACTTGGGTCCCTCACTACAGCTGAAATGTAACCCTGGTTCCCCACATGGACACGCTGGCTGGGGATAAATATGATTTGTGTCATTTTACAAGTTCATGATTCCTTAAAACAGCCATTTCTTCTCAACAGCAATGGTAAATGGAAATGGTAAATAATTATTCCTCATCATCATTCACCCATTCACACAGCACCTGAAGCATACTTGGTGCTAAGTAAGCAACTAACATCCACACACACACTCACACACCCGATAGGACGAAGGGGAAATCGAACTGCCAACCTCCTGTTTAGTTGACAACTGCTCTATCCATCTGAGTTACAGCCGCCCCCAGTAGCATCTTAATGAAAAACTATAATTTCAAGACATTTTACTTGGGATTTTTTTAGGAAAAGTCGTGAAATTTCAGGTTTAAAGAAAGTTGTTTACGACATTTTTACTTCTGCTGTTCAATGTAAAAATGGATTAAGCAAAATGTTCATGTTAAGCGAAGCTACATGGGTGTAGAACTGGGCAGGGACATAGAGACATGTCCCATTTTTCATTAAAGAAACAGCTGAGAGATCAATGCTCCTCATAACCCATTTAAACTGATATGTTCTGTGTCTGGCTCAGTCAGAATGTCAGAAGCAGATAAAAGAGAGGTGGGCAGAGAAAAGCGGAGAAAAGGAGTCGTTTCAATGTGAGTCATTACTAAAGAAGAAAAAAGATTTGTCTTTAAGCGTAAAACCTCTTTCCAGGATGCCTCTGGGGCAATTTGCCGGGTTAATCAAAGGTTCTTGTGGAAGCTGAAAGGGAAGAAGAGACGCCGGGCAGGTGGAGCAGTGGGTGCTTTTAATACTTGTTCATTAAAAGTCACAATATGGCGCGTTGAATTATTTACCTAACCTTCACATAATATTGTACACACTAAAGAAAGTTTTGTTTGGTACAGATGATAATTTAATAGCCTATGTTTTTCAAATTAAAATCAGGAAAATAATGATGCAAAAATAAAAAAAAGCTCTAATATCACAAACTGCATTGAGTAAAAATGATCAATTTTTCAATTTTCAATTTTGATTTCAAATGTCAATTTTTTTACTCCAAATTATTGTGAGATAAACCTGCATTTAATGGACAAAAAAATCCACCTTGACTACAGTATAAAACTTTTAGCTTGTTAACATTTATCAAGCCAGTCTAAATGACATGATATTGCACAGAGCAGGAAAGGAAGTCCCAGCATCCTGAAGGACCCACACACACCTGCACACATCAGGCAGGAGGCTGCGCAGCATCAAAGCAAGTCACACCAGTCTGGAGGATTCAGCCTCAGGCCACTATCACCACTTTGTGCAAGTTGCTGCAAACTCAACACAAGCTTCATTCTGCACAATATCTCACCTTTACTCCCAACTTTCCTTATCTTTATTCATTCTAGTTCCTGTCCATCCTGGTTACCTTGTTTGTGTTTGCCTTTTACAAAAGGCAAACATGTTGTTGAATGACAAGAACCTTGAATCTTGAAATGAAAATGAGTCTTAAGTGCAGAAAAACACTCTGTATTTGGCCTCTGTGTTGTACTTTTATTTCACGATCAGTGTGAAACTCAAATGTATGTCCTTAGGAAGTCACATTGTTTCCTCTGAGTAAAAAGATAAATACAAGAAATTCAATCTGAAATTAAATAAAATGTTGGAAATTTTGCATCAAACAGGAAACAACAGATACATGACACATTCATGATCTATTAACTGGTTTCCGGGGGCAAAACTTTCTCTTTGTTTGTATTCAAACAGAAAAAGTAACACATATAAGAACTGTCCTTTAAAACCCTGCCCTGAGAGGTGTGCTCATATAATGAACTTGTTTTAGTTTGATAATAAACAGACGATAAAGAACTGGATTAATTTTGATTGTATCTGTAAGAACACAAATAATTTCTTCAT
Organism: Craterocephalus fluviatilis; assembly: GCA_037177075.1. Taxonomy (NCBI): domain Eukaryota; kingdom Metazoa; phylum Chordata; class Actinopteri; order Atheriniformes; family Atherinidae; genus Craterocephalus; species Craterocephalus fluviatilis. The sequence continues at coordinate 452 of JBAMHT010092157.1, read as the reverse complement.
TGAAATGACTTTGCTCTGGATATGTGCTGCAAATAAAGCTGCAATGAATGGAATTAAATGCAAATATAAACTGTTTGCTTTTGGAAATCAAAACAAGATTAGATTTTTAATTCATGGATATAAATGAAAAATATTCTTGCTTATTATAAGAGCATTCCAGGCTTTGCATGGCCACAGATTGGTAGAATATGATGTGATAATGGAATAGAATTATAAAAGAATATAATATTATAATTAAGTCTTATGTATTAAAAAGTGGTGGCTGAATATTTCACATTTTATTTGCATTTCAAACCAGCATGATGTCATTGCATGACGACAGAATGCCACTTTGGACCAATTTTGCAAGATAATTATGTGCACTTTATTTTCTTTTTATGTGTTTTCTTAAAGGGACTATACCCGATTTCACGTCCGGCTAGCTTAGTTAGCGATAGCGGCTATTTTTTTTT
>JBAMHT010092135.1:0-11125 GCA_037177075.1 Craterocephalus fluviatilis | reverse complement strand
GGGATCAATATACAGCGTTTGATGAGTGTCAGCGCTCCTACGCGGCTGCCCTCTTCACAAACCAGACATTGTAACTTTGTGGTAGCGGATCCGGCACTCATGGGATCACGTGACCTGCATTGATTTACTCTTCCACATCTTCTAGCAGCTTTTATTAAAAACAGGAGTAAGTGCTGATGAGCTGCAGAACGTTGCAGGGTACACTGTGTCTAAATGCAGCTAACAAAAGTTAATCGGCTACAGACCAAAGTTAACATGACTCCATATACCTTTTCACACCAGTAATGCAGGTTTTCATGCTCTAAATAATTTCCTATCATTCATGTAAATATCAAATTAGTAACAGAACGATCAGTAAATGGCTGCTTGCGTTTTATAGTTTTATGTCCCATAAGCTACAGACTAATGCTGACGCTTCCATAACAATCAGGAGATAACTGGATCATATATACCTAGAAGCACTCAGTCCCATTCCTCCACTACTAGGACCCAATCCTTCAATCCTTTGAAAAATTCCTGAATCCAAAGAGTCTGCCGCAAGATTTCACAACAGGATGGAAACTTCATTTTACCACAGTGCTGTGTGGCCTGTGGGAAGTTACAGGTTCAGCTCCTCCTAGTGGCCAAAAGTTACACAGTATCCCTTTGAAGCTTCAAGAAGTACAGTACTGTATGTGTCGTCTGAATGCAGGATCAGAACAGAGCTGTTGTTCTGTGTTTCAGCCACTAGATGAAGACAGAACCTCCCCAAAGAGGCAACACGAGACAGACTGACACGTTAAATTTTTATCCACAAGATCTGAAAACATACAACAGTTCATATTTAATCTATTCAGACTTTTTGTGGTTTCAGAGTGTAATTATTTTAAAGGATTATTCACCCTTCAGACGGTGAGACCTCACAATAGCTCAGAGAACATCCCGTATAGAATCCAGGGACTTAAAATTCCAAGAACCCAACTGGGAAACGTTAAAGAAAAACCACCAGAAATCTGACTTTGTGTTTTTTTTTGTTTTTGTTTTTTTACTATGTCTGAAGCCTGTTTTCATGGTTGGTGAAAATTGGTAAGAAGATGGTAAAAAGTCACTTAGTCTACCACTCACAAGTTTAGGACCACATTCTTATCAAATCTAGTTGAAATATTATCCCAAACTTTTCTTGTAGCATTTGTCAGTCAGATGGTGATAAATGCATTTTGTCCCTTTTAATCAAATCTAAAAATAAAACGAAAAGGTCTTAAGGTTGTTCATCTCCTCCTATATAACTAATTGTAATTAAGAATGGGAATACATTTTTAAGAACTAAATTATTCAAAGGCTCTGGAATTAATTTCTGCATTGTGCATAGTAATTTTCCTCAAAAAGCAACATTTTCTGACGCATTTTCTGTCTGGAGAGATGCAATAAACTTTATATCAATTCAAAACAGTAGAAGTGGCATTTTATTAAAATCTTCTTTCTTTTATGCTTTTATTTTTCATTTTTATATTCTTTAATTTAATTTATTTTAATTCCTTTGTAATCCCATTTTATATAATTTGGCTCTGCCTTAAATTAAAGATAGGAAAAGCCAAGCTGTTAAATGTTGCAATCTAACACTTTCACCTGATTTAAATTTGGGGGGAAAATGTTCTCTGGTTGGTTTTCACATCAAACTCAGATAATTCAGTGTTTTATTAGATGAAGAAAAACTGGAGGTAGATTTTGTTTGTTTGAGCTTGTTTATAGACATGGGTTAGGAATGTTACCCTAGTGTTTGACTTGTGATGTTTTTTTAATTTTCTCATGGTCAGAGTTCCCACTTTCCATCTAATACAACATTTATTTCACTATCTCCTCTCTCTGCCCTCTTAAAGCGCCTCAGATTTTAAATGAATAAAAAGCCAGCGCTGAGGGGAACTCATATATGTTGAAACTTTGTCTTGATGCAAAGCAGGATTTAAATTAATTTTGTCTTGCTTCCTCCTCCAGAGTCTGGTCCAGCAGATACCACCGGAGAAGATCAGTCCGACCCCCAAGAGGCAAAGCTGGCAGCTATTCGCCTTGAGTTTATCAACCGAGTGTCGGACCCGGTTCTGCGTAAGCTGGTCGACCAGCTGCTGGACCAAAGGGTGATAACTGATCATGAGATGGAGGCTGCTACAAGCTTTAACAGGGCAGATAAGGCCAGATTTGTGATTGACATGGTGCGGAAGAAAGGGTCTCGGGCCAGCTCCGCTCTGATCACTGCTCTGATTGAGGTGGATTCATGCCTGGCAGAACAGCTAAAACTCACATAAGGCTGTTTGTCTTTGAATCTTTGTTCTTTTTTAATGACTTAGCTAAATGTACAGTTAAATTAGAAACCTGCAGGAATCTAGGCACAATTCGTGTCAGATCAATGTCTGAGTTCCAGAGTTTCTGTCGGCCTTCATGATTTTTTTTTTTTGTTGCAGAACAATGATCCCATTAAAGTCTTCATAAAGGTCATTATGAGGGGACTGTTTACTCTTTCTGTCAAATATACTCATTGAAGACATCCAAAAACTCATATTAGGGCATTTCACACATACATACCCACACACACACACATATTACCAAATGCAGTGTTGGTCTGCTAAAGAAAAAAGAGTAAACGAGGCCGGCCTCCAGGAAGACCGACGGAGAAAGGGGGGGAGTGAGGGGCGGAGTTGTTTGCTGCTCGGCGGCCTCAATGATGACTCCCATTCCAAGGGACGTTCGAGTGCGGAGGGAAAAAAGGCGCTGTGCAACAGCTGAAGTGCTTTACCTAAGGCCCGAAATTATTGAACCATGACTTTAACAAACTGTAAAGACATCAAAGAACAGCTATAGATGGGGAGAAAAGTGCATAAAACAAATCCCTTTAAAGGTTAAAGGTAGTACGGTAAAAAAAAAAGGAATTACAGCGACCCTCTCACCCTCTCTCTCTCTTTATCTAAACACAGGTGTCTTAAGTTCAGGGTTCAAGTGCAAAGTGTGGGGAGACCGGGCCTTTGCAGTGGTATTATGGAACTGCCTTCCACTGGAGTTACACTCCATCATGGACCTGCTCCTATTTAAATCCATGCTGCCTGTGCAGATTGGCTTTTGATGCCTCAGAATGATGCGTCTCATTGTTAAAAGCTCTGATCTGCTGTTTTAACATGTATAATTTATGTGTTTTAAATTCAACTCTTGTTTTTATGAATGATCAGCGCCTTGATTGTTGTAAAGCACTTTATAAATAAAGCTTAATTGATGTAACCACCACCCATACATATGAGTCCAACCTACACGTAACCAAAATCTCTGTGCTCCCAACTAATATGAACAATCAATAAGAAATAGAAATAATGCATTTAATTAATTCAAGACTATGGTTCCTACACCAGCTGTTATAAATGAGGCAGCAAATTATTTAATTTTGTACTGATTAGCCTTAAAATTAAGAGGCTGGACTGCTTTTTTCACAAAACCATATGATTCCCTGGTTTTTGTTTGACATTAACAGGGAAGCTTTGAACTGGTGTAAACACACACAGACACACCTAGACACATACACAGACACATTCCCTATGGGAGGAGCTTCAGAGTTGTATTCAAAACAGGAAGGAATGCACTAGAAATGCAAACATGACAGCTCAGGCTCCATCTTGAGTCGGCAAAGTAGAAGAATGAAAGCTGAAAAGTAGAGTAGAGTGAGTTTTAAAACGCCATTATTAATACATCTTTTCCATGTCAGTGTCTGTGGGTTTGTTCATTCTGGATCTGTGGACTACAGAGAGAGACGAGACAGCACTCAACAGTTTGTTTATGACTTGGTAAGAAGCTCAGAGCACTCCATTGCAAAGCTACTGCGGCAAAAATTTGAATGATCTGTTTTCTGATTTATTGTTTTATTAAGATAACTTGATGTTTGGCAGCTCTTAGCCTGACTGATGAGGAAAGCTACAGCTAATCTTGTTAAAAAAAAGACTGCATTTCTTTGATAGTCATCTTTTGTCTCAGCCTGCATCATGGCAGAGACATGTTTGTAATATTTCCACTCTAAAACAAACACTACTGACTATTTCCAGATTATCAAACTGTTTCTCTTTAACTTGACCTTTACATAACTACCAGGATATACGTAAACAGCTCAGGTAAAAAATAATGTTGCTGTTACAAGCTGTTAAAATTAAATTAGTATGCAGGTTAGTAGGATCATGAAATTCCTCCATATTTCTGTGATGTTAGGGGTGACCACTGCTGTGTACCTTTAGTGAGCAGAAATCTGTGAATACTAACTACACATTAAGCTGCTGTCACTTACAGCCAACCCAGGTGTCGCTTTCACTTTCACTGCCTTCAGACAAAAGAGATGATGTCTCGTTTCTCTGAAAGCTACTCTTCTTGCTTGTGAAATAAAAGAACTGAAAGACCCGCAGGACGTTAGAATTAGTCTCTTTTTGAGTGTGATCAGTGATCAGACTCATTTGAACTCTTTAATTATTCCTTTTCTCTTCCAGACTAATTCAAGATGAGTAATTGGTCCATGAATGACCCTTTAGACATCAGTGATGTGCCCGGACCCTCATATGCAAAGTAAGATGACTGTGATCATTTGTCTGTTTAATCCCTCATGTTCTGCCTCTCGCCTGGTGCTGGATTGCTGGGGCAACAGTGTGGGCACAGATCCACAGACCTCCTTTATTCCATCCACCAACACCTCCCATGGGATTTGTCCAGGAAGACACTGATCAAATCCTTCAACCACCTCATAGACTTACAACTTTCTATTCACAATTACGCCATGTTATGTTATGCCCCAATATGCATATTATTTAACACTGTGTTCTACCCCACAAGGTTTATTTACTTATGTAATGCCAGTTCACATTAAAACTCATCTTAAGGCATTTTAAATTTATAATCCACTTCAATCAAATTATAATAGAATTAACTGTAGTCCAGTTAAAATCCAGAAAAGTCCCATTTATTCACACCTTTTGTATTTATCAGTACAGGGCTATGGGTAGTGTGAAACTAATCCCACTTAGTGTCAAAAGAAAGGGAAGGTACACTCTGAACAGGTTGCTAGTCCATCGCAGGGACATCACAGAGAAAAATAAGAAAAACAGCCGTGCATGCTTATACATCTAAATTCCAATTTAATAATTTATTTTGAATTGAACTGAGAGTGCAAACAGGAAGTTAAATCCCCATTCAAATTCGAACTGCAGGAAGTAAAATTGAAATTTTACCTGCTACATGTACAGGTGTATTGTAGTATTTTAACTATTTTTTTGGTATATTTATATACTAAAAATATACTATATTTTCACTGATATGTGATAAGAATTCCTTTCGGTGAATTTCGATAAATTTAGTTCATTTCAAATTCAGTTCAACATCCTGTGGGGCCGAGTCAATTCAAATTCTAATTCATTCAGTGAATTAAATTCTCATATTATTTAAGTAATGCAGAAACATGTTCACAGAAGGAAGAAATTGACTGAAGAGGAGCAGTTGCAGACAACCAGTCAGATCATAACTGCACAAGGTAAGGCGTTTCTGTCTGCCTGTTGTTTTAATACAAACATATTGTTGTGACACATATCAAATATTCACTCATCTTGGATTACTAATGCTTTAGTTTCTGCAAAAAAAAATGTAAAAAAACTTGCGTGCATAATCTTACCCAAAATCACTTAATCACTTTAAATAATGTATTAAGGATTAACATGATAAATATTTCACACAGACACCTCAGGGTAACAATACAATTAAGACTGACATTGTTCTTTATGCTTATTCTAACCTGTTGCAGATGCATGTCAAAAGTATGGATTTAGTGCAGAATTCACCAAACCATTCACAGCTACACCTCTCAGACTACTTTAGCTGTTGGCTCAGAGGATCGGTATTCTAGTCTTGTTTTCCTGCTGCCTGACAGATTTACAATGAAGTGGGGGAAAAAGACAATGTTTCTATTATTTTACTGAATTAATGTAAAAATGGGGGGAGAGGAATAATTGACTGATTGATTGATTGATTGATTTAATCCATTTGATATCAGAATCAGAACTTTATCAACCATCAAAGAAAGTGATTCCATTACAGAGCGTATTAAAACAAATACGACAAAACACACAGAAAATAGAAAAAATAAAGACTAAAAATTTGTAGAATAATAATAGAATAAGATGCTAAATAATATGAAATAGAAAATAAAGCAATAAAGAACATAGTAGGTTTGATCCAATATTTACAAAGAAATTGTGACTAAAACATTTTCTACAGTGCCAAGTTATGGAGAAGGAATCTTTTCCTGTGGTGGAATCAGTTTGTAAAATGTGTTACTGAGGTTGTCCAGTATGTAGTGGAGAGGGTGTGAAGGACTGTCCAGTATGATCCTCTGCATACTGACCAGACTGTGGTTGTTTATTGAGTCTATTGGTGTCAGTGCAGCACATCTCAGATGCTTATAATAGCTAGAACATAATTCAAGAAATGTTAACGGTCATCTGCTGCCTCAGAAAAACAGAGATGGCTCTGTAAAAAAACTATGTAGCCTAATTGTTCAACTACTATAATCTGTGTTTTTTTGTCTAACTTGTTCTTCTTCAGTAGATGCTGATCGACAGAAGATTTTAGATGAATACAAGACCAGTCTAAGGCGGGGATGTGAATACGTGACTGAAGGAACTGATGAAACAAGAAGTAGAACCCGCCTCAAGAGAGTCTACACTGAGCTCTTCATCACAGAGGGACAGAGTGAAGACATCAATACCCAACCTGAGGTTTGGCACCTTGAGGCACCTTTCAAAACGAAGACACTTCATGACACCTCAATCAGCTGCCACGACATCTTTAAAGCCTTACCTGACCAACATGGACCAATCAGAGTGGTTCTAACTAACGGAGTCGCTGGAATTGGAAAAACCTTCTCGGTGCAGAAGTTCACTCTGGACTGGGCCGAGGGCTTGGAGAACCAAGACATCAGTGTGGTGCTTCTGCTTTCATTCAGGGAGCTGAACTTGATCAGAGATGATCAGTACAGTCTCCTCCAGCTGCTCCATGTTTTCCATCCAACATTACAGAAGATCCCAGCAGAGCAACTGGCTGCCTGCAAACTTCTCTTCATCTTTGATGGCCTGGATGAAAGCAGACTTTTACTGGACTTCAACGACTCTGAGGCTGTTTCTGACGTCACACAGAAGTCTTCAGTCAACGTGCTGCTGACAAACCTCATCAAGGGGAATCTGCTGCCCTCGGCTCTCATCTGGATCACTTCCAGACCTGCAGCAGCCAATCAGATCCCTCCTACATGTGTGGACAGGGTGACAGAAGTACGAGGCTTCACTGATGTCCAGAAGGAGGAGTACTTCAGGAGGAGATTCAGTGATGAAGAGATGTCCAGCAGAATCATCTCCCACATGAAGACGTCCAGGAGCCTCCACATCATGTGTGGAATCCCCGTCTTCTGCTGGATCACTGCTACAGTTCTGGAGCACATGTTGACCAGCGAGCAGAGAGGAGAGCTGCCAAAGACCATGACTGACATGTACTCACACTTCCTGCTGGTCCAGACTAAGAGGAAGAGGAACAAGTACCATGAGGGACATGAGACGAGTCCACAGGAGCTGACGGAGGCTGACAGGGAAGTTCTTCTGAAGCTGGGGAAGCTGGCGTTTGAACATCTGGAGAAAGGAAACATCATGTTCTACCAAGAAGACCTGGAGCAGTGTGGCCTGGATGTCACAGAGGCCTCAGTGTTCTCAGGAGTTTGCACACAGATCTTCAGAAGAGAGTTTGTGATCTTCCAGAAACCAGTTTACTGCTTCGTTCATCTGAGTGTTCAGGAGTTTCTGGCTGCAGTCTACCTGATGCACTGTTACATCAACCAGAATACGGAGGTGCTGGAGGACTTTCTAGGGACATATTGGGATGACGATGATGGTGAGGATGAAATGGACAGTTCATCTCTGAATGTCTTCTTAAAGAGGGTCATAGAAGAATCTTTTGAAAGTAAAAATGGCCACCTGGACCTGTTCACTCGATTTCTTCATGGCCTCACTCTGCAGTCCAACCAGAGACTTTTAGGTGGCTTGTTGGGCCAGACAGAAATAAGTCCAGAAATCATTCAAAAAGTCATCAATAACTTGAAAAGTAAAGACAGAACCGGAACTGCCATCTGTCCAGATAGAAGCATCAACATCTTCCACTGCTTGATGGAGATGAACGACCTCTCAGTTTATCAGGAAATTCAAGAGTTCATGAAGTCAGACAACAGATCAAAGAAAAAACTGTCAGAGATCCAGTGCTCTGCGCTGGCCTACATGCTGCAGATATCAGAGGAGGTTCTGGAGGAGTTGGACTTGAAGCAGTACAAAACAACAGATGGGGGACGACAGAGGCTTATTCCAGCTGTGAGGAACTGCAGAAAGGCCATGTGAGTCCAGATGTGATTATGATAATAAGTCAGTATGTATCAGTGGGATAGAACATTAGATACTTAAACAATATTTTCTTTTCATTCAAAAACATGGTCCATCTTATTATTTTAGATGTTTGTGCAATAAAATCAGTAGGTTCATAGTTATCATTTCCTTTCATATTTTACTGAATATCCATAATTGAGGAGATTCTGTGAGCTTGACAAAAAATCTATGTAACCAGTGAATTTATTTGATATCTCAAGCCGACTTGATAACCAAGCATACCTATCTGAAAATCTATTAAATTAATTTAAGCTTCTCCATTACTGTAACTACAGTATTTAGAAAGAATTAAGCACCTTGGAAATCTTTCATTCTGTAGTTTGATTACCCATTAAACAATTAAATTTGTTTTTTACATTAAACATTTTTTACATTTTACATTGGGCTGTTTTTTTGACAATTCAGATCAGAATGCTTTATTATCATTGCATAATTAAACAACATTAATGAAGTACTGATGGCCTGTTCATTTATATGACAGTTAGATGAAGTGAGGTGAAGTAGGATATATCAAACACCTGACATGTTCTAGTAAATGTTTTGATGACTTAACAACTTTATATTTGTTACATGTCCTGACAGACTCAAAGGCTGTGGACTCTCAGAAATTCATTGTGAAGTTGTCACTACGGCATTAAAGTCCAACCCCTCCCATCTGACAGAACTGGACCTGAGCTACAATGAGCTTTTGGATTCAGGAGTGGTGATTCTTTCATCTGGACTGGCAAGTCCAAACTGTAAACTCGAGTCTCTCAGGTCATTACATTGATTTTTTTTTTTGTGGAATATTTTCTCTGTTGGTTTTCATTTTTTAACCCTCATAGCTCCATAAGAAAAAGTTATGTTAAGCTTCTTAAGGGCACAAACTGGCCTGTAAATATTGTCTAAAAATGAAAGTTGCCATTTTCTCTCATGGATGTCATCACTGGCTTCTGGCCTAACCATAAATAGAAAAAAATCAGCCAGTTACAATTTTAACACTTTGAATTCCGCTTTGCATACACAGTGCTGAAACTTCCAGAAACTCAAAATTGGTTTAAATAAACATGATTAATGCAAAATAAAAATATTTTTGTACAGTATTATTAGAGGCCTGGAGTATTAGAAAATAGTATAAAAATGTTTAAGGTGCATCTTTTCATTTTATGTTACAGCAGAAAGAAATTACAATATGATAATAAAATTAGAATAATATAATAAAGTTTTTTGCGCCTCATGCTTGCACGTGAAAAACAATCATATTCACATTTGTGCGCACACCCACACACGTGCACAAAAATATGCACAAACGTACGTGCACAGAGTAGATTTAGCGTTTCTGTAAACAAATCCTGTCTTTTTCACAAAAATAGCCTGCAGGTGGTAGGCAATTATTAGGTACGAAGACCATTATATAACAGTGACCACTATTAAAAAAGCTAATTGATAAGTTGTTTCAAGATAAAATGCAAAAGAATGTGAGTAAAATTCCAATTTGAACTGGAATGGCAGAGCATTACAAAGAAGATACTAATTTCCCTTGCAAAAGACTGACCTAAATAATTAGTTTTTTTTATGCATGTGATCTGACTGATAAAAATGGCTGAAAAAGCAAACACCGAAATTACAAATTTGAGATCCTTTCACACTCAAATAACCTAACATGAAAGAAGAAAAACTATTATTGCCTTCATTGGATGTGGTTTAAACATTTTAAGTTTCAAGTTTTTGAAGGACACTAATTTGCTGAAATAACATTCAAGTGTTTGTGTGGCATAGGTGTTGGGCACGCTTTTTTTTTGTTGTCTTGAGTCTGTTACCATGGCAACTGGCCATGTGATGTATATATCTTTGCTTACAGGTTTACTTGAAGAAACCCCAAGTTTTTACTTGTCTTTTTCCGGCTGACATGACATGTTCTTTTTGTTTTACTTGTACCGACTTTTTCCCAGTAACTTCTGCTGTCACAGTCTAGTCAAAAGCTCAGTAAAAGTATAAAGAAATGTTGCACATTTAATGTCTCCAAGCATTGGATAAACTTGTTTTCTTCTTTACTTAGATTGATTAGATGCGGTTTGTCAGACATCGGTTGTGCTTCTTTGAGCTCAGCTTTAAAGTCCAACCCCTTCCATCTGAAACACCTGGACCTCAGTAACAACTACCCAGGGGATTCTGGAGTGAAAGAGCTGTGTGGTTATTTACAGAGTCTACACTGTAAACTGGAGACTCTGGGGTAAGTTGTCTCCAAAGTCTCTAACTATGGATCTAAAATGTTCCATTTACACTCTCATTTGATGTATCCACAAACAGATCTTCCTAGTCTCTTTCTCTAAACATTTATTTTATTCAGTTTGTTGAAAAGAAAAGTGTTAAATGTTAAAACAAACTAAACAAACCTTGAGGAAAAAATGGTGGTGTTAGTTGTTAAGGTAAATTAGTATTTTTGTCATTTCTGTCAAAAATTGTAGAGCAGAATATACGCACACAGTATATAGACATTATTTTGTCAAGGATCCACAGTAGACAATTAAAATTATATTGACATTAAAACTGGAACTTTGTGTGGAAAGGGGCGAAGGAGTTCAAACTCTTAATGTGGAAAGTTACATCCACACTGAATGACTGGCCAGTAATGCTAAACTTTAGGGGTTCGTTTGCTGGCCCTGTCTTCTTTTTGACAAGTA
>JBAMHT010092049.1:0-11169 GCA_037177075.1 Craterocephalus fluviatilis | reverse complement strand
AATAAACCAGTCAACTGACTCACATAGATCATCCATGCTGCGTAACGCTCTTTGAGGTTAAACAGCACAGCTGGCTCGTGGAGGAAGGTGAACATCGCCATGTCCTCAATTTTATCAAACTTTGGCGGGTTCTGAGGATGCACATCGCACTCCTTCACTGTGACGGTCTGAAAATATACATATTTTCTGTTCATGAATGCTTTTCTGTCTGTAAGATTTGATTTTTAAAAAATGTGTCAAACAAGCTGCATCTTGAGCAGCCTTTCCTTCAGCTCACTCACCTTCCCTTTGGCAGTCTCAGCAGTGACTTTATCCCCATCTCGGCTGGTGATGGAAGCCTTTACATACTCCTCATCGGGGTCGGGAACAAAACATTCCTTCTTCATGTCAAACGGACGTGTCTGGGCTTCCAGACGCTCCCTATCCGACTTCCTCAGGTACGGGGCTGCTGCCCCAAATTCTTTCATGGCAGCGTCCCCCATCTTTCACTTTCGTCTACAAAATGGAAAGAAAAATATATAATTTCTTTAATTTTTCAAGTAAGAATCTTTGATTATTTACAATACCTAGAAAAATCTTTTTTTTGTTTAAGTCAAAAACATGTTCATTTTTGAGATGGTCTTACCTTTGCAGTCTCTACTCAGAAGATGGAGGAGCGACTGAACAGAAAGTGAAAACACAGGTCAGGCTTTAGCATCAGAGTTTACTCTTGGGTCTGAAAGCCATTGTCTTCATGCCTTACCTTGAGATAGAGTGGTGACCTGTCGGGGGGGCTTCTCTGTGAGTTCTCTTTATAAATAAACCCCTTTGCCAAATATGGAGGAGAGCTTTGGGTCCTGGAATGCTATTGTGTCTGTGTTGCATTGGAGGCTCATGCAGGGAGGGGGTTAATGAGTGGCAGAGAGCAATATAGGAATCAGCAGGTCTTATCAGTGATGGGGTTTCCTGACGAGGCCATATTAGGAGCTCCATGCAGCGCAGCGATTAATCATAGGTATCCTTAAGCAGCTAGGGGACCACAACTCCTTCTTTAAATAGACAGGGAGGAATTCCTCTCTCACCATCCCTTAAATTTAATGTGTTGCAGTAAAAATGCATGTACTAATGAAAAGATTCTGAGACTGACATGTCAAAACGTTTAGACTTAGATTTTGAAGATTTTTTTCAATGTTTTCATAATGGAAATCATCGTCAGGTTGTGAAGGCATTTACTGAAAGCCTCAATAGAAACACAAGTTAAGTGCTCTCCACCAGAAAACAAAGAAGTCTACCACCAACGCATTAACCACAGAAAAATTTTGTTCTTTCTCATTGGTTACTTCTGCATTTTGAAAAGAGTGATACATACTAGCATTAAATGAAGAAAATGATAAGTAAGCATCATTCATACGTCTTAGAAAATGTGCACAGGTTCTGCTATTATGATAAAGAATTCATTGAATGTATTGTACTTGTTTTGTTGTCTTAATCCAGAGCAGAATACATAAAATGTCTGGGGAGGTATTTAGAGAAGTATGTAATGAATGAGTCTCAATTACTCTCAGAGCTTAAGTGGACTCGCAGTGAGGCATCAGTGACATATCATGTTTAGTTATTACAGAACAGACTCTGTGGTAACAAAAATGCCCATCACATACAGACTGCGTCAGTCTAAATAAAGAACATTAATCTGTGCGATTAAGCAGGCGACAAGTGCGAAGCAACACAGACAGAGGTCTGCCACAGGTGACGTGCTTGAGATTCAATGAAGGCAATAAAGATGACACACAATCGAGAGCTGGAGCTCCATGACGAGCTCCATTGTGATGCCAGGGTCAGAGTGGAAGCCTTCTGCCATTATCAGGCTCCATCTTGTAAAGCCGGCCCCTGAGTTACAGGCCGCTTGAGGTGGGATTGTGTCTGTGGACAAACATAACTGCTTTGGATTCTTGCTGAGAGACTCGGTGTGATTCAGGGGGACCGTCACAGAGACTTTCAGGGTCCTGCATTTGCCTGCTTGAAGGATTATAGACTCATACCGGGTTCAGTCTCACATACTGTAAATATCTTGAGAGTGACTCGTGTTTCCTCAGCAAACTGCAGTTTTCTGACTAAGCTTTGGCATGAACTTATTTCTGTTCAGCTTTTAGCAGGAATTACTTCCTGACATAATACTGGTGTCTATAAATCCAGGAGATGTTAAACATCAGCTGTCATCTCAGAGGTGTTGCTCAACAAACTTACTGATTTATAGTCCAGATTTTCTCATGTTTCTTTACTAGTCTTACTGGCTTGACACAATCTTTATTACATATAATAACAAATTAAACTTTAGGCATTGTTAGCATGTATGGCAACTATACTTCACGAGCAGTCACCATAAACAGTCATTGCAGCCCCTTCAGAGGTTAAGAGATAAAGAGGAGGGTCAACAGCTGCTGACAAGTGCTGAGATTATTTCCATTCTGATAACTTCTGTTAGTGACAGCCGGCGTCAGGGTGCCAAATGGAGGCGAGAGATTCCATGAGCCCGCTAAAGAGCAAGTGAAGATTACTCCGACCTCACAGGTCAGACGTCTGCTCATTAAAGAAAGCATAATTTGAATACTTTGTTTATGTCAAAACAAATGCACATTGTCAGCACGCATATCTGACTGAATGCAAACTGTGGGACGGTACGAAGCAGCAGCTTATGCTCTCGGCAGACTCAGCTACCAAAGAGGAAATGATTAAGCAGATCTCTGGTAACCAATCAGGTTTTTCAAAAGATACCTTTTTTGTTACTCTTGAACTTTAAGTTGCATTTTGCTTAAAAACCCAAGTTTAACATTATTATTATTGTTATTTACACAGTAAATAAAGCTAACATTGTGAATAACATGGTGAGTATCAACACTAAGCAAAGCTGCAGTAAAAAGTAAGTGATATAATACTATTGCTCTTTCTTGCCTTGCATTTAGTTGAGTTTATAAATTACTCTGCATCGATTACAGTAAATAAAAACTGGCATCATGGGTTTCATGTTTTAGGAAACATAAAAGCTCCACATTTTGTTCTTCACGCCTAACATGGATACAAGTTTACATGATAGATTTTTTATGCTCACTCAGACAAACTTGTAATCGTGTATGGTAGAAAATGTGTTGGCCCTCGGACGCAATCCTGAAACAGTTTTTTTCTTTACCAAAGTAATAGAAATATTCATGATAAATATTTCTGCTCATTCTAACCGGTTTGATAGATTAAACACTGATTTTTCATTTGCAGGATATTTAAAAGTTAAATATTGACTGTGTAAAGGAGGAAAACTTCCACTGTGTGCAAAATCCTGTAAGAATTGAATGTTTTTTTACAGTATCTCAAGCAGTTATAGTAGTTCTTTATACTTATCTTTGGATAAGTATTGAAGTTCATTCCACAGTCCTGAAGATGGTCTAATTCGAGAAGCATTTAAATGCTGACATCCTGTTAGCTATGCTGATAAGCCTCAGCACATACCGTGCTGTATGGAGTCCAGCACTTTAAACAAAGGTGTGAATATGCTTTCGTCAGTCTACAGATACCTGCTTTGTCTGCCAGGGCAGTTTTAGGACATGACATGTAGTAAAAGAAAACACAAGGCTTCCTGAAGTACACACAACGGCAGTCTGGGCCTCTCTCCTCCCTCCTCCTGCCTCAGATCATTATTTAGCCTCCAGCAGAAACAACAGTGATTTAGACCCGAGCCCAGCACAGCCAAGTTGTAGACAGACAGGTAAGACAGAGATGATCTCCTTCTTCTTGTGAAAACTATTCCAAGTCATATACAGTGTTTATATTGTGAAATCAGCTAAACATCCTGAATCATGCGTAAATGTAAATGCAGCAGCAAATGCATGTCCGTGAACTGGCTTTTGTGTCTTTGTTCATTTATTTTTGTACATGAAGTAGATATTCAGGTATTGACTGTGTGAAATGCTCCCTGCAGGCCTTTGGAGGAGCAGACGGACTTCAGCAGGGATTCACTGACCAGCTGCGAGTGATTATGTGTGGAATTATGCTGGCCTACTTATGAGCAGGGGTTTATTGTTGACTTTGACGTCCAGACTCTTGGGCTTTCTTTAACTCTATTTTAGGAGCAAGGAGATTTGTTTTATCTCTTTCTATTCTTGCCATCACTTCACCTCATCTTTTCAGTTTTCAGAACGCGTACCAACATTTCACATGTCCTCAGTTTCCTGTTCAGACCTATCTGATCATGCCTCCTCCTTCAACACCGAGCCATGACTCACGCCATATTTCACCTAAAACCAGTATAATCGGTCTTATTCTATGTATCATGATGAAAAATGCACATGCAGCGGACAGCCCCTTATTACACAGAAATCAGCTGTTTGTGGTACTTTGGCCTTTTACATGAAGTGAAAGTTTAGTTAAAGCTTAAATCTAATAAAACCCTACATTGACTCTTAAAGTGAGCAAGAACAATTGATGCTCTTCTATCTGCAAATACGTGTTTTAAAGCATCATCTGTACTGCGTAACTCCATATTGATACTCACAAGCTAATAAGTGAGGCAGACATTTCCAGAACAATTTTCCATGAACCACGCCTTTTGGAGGAAAAAAAAGGAAAACAGAATTGTGCAGCATCTTAATGTGTCTTTATTAGCACTACAAGTTTTGAATAGAGTTGAGTTGTTGAGGAGATCTACAATACACAGCAGACAAAAGGATTTCAGCAGGCTCCAAAGATTCATTCCTCATCAAATCCTTTCTGCTGCAGCCCGGGGAGTTGGAGAGACAGAAAAAGAAACAGCTGTTTAGTCTTCTGATTAGTGTTGCTGCGGCACAGCAGAGCAATGTATTCATTTAACATGAGTGTACAGGTGAGTGCAGCACCAGGGGCCGGCATGTGTCACGCTCAGAGAGGAGTGCATGCTTCAAACCTTGGAGCCTGCATCGCGGCTCTTGGCCCGTAGCTTGTTGACCTGAGTCTCAGCGATGTCAGCTCTCTCTTCAGCCTCGTCCAGCTCGTGCTGCAGCTTGCGGAACTTGCCAAGATGAACATTAGCCTGCTCCTCCTGGTTGAAGTAAATAAACCAAAGGATAAGTATAGTGATAGAAGAAGAGTGGACACGAACAGGAAAGGCGTTTCCACACGTACAGCTTCCTCTGCAGATCTTTTGTAGGCTTTGACTTTTAGCTGCAGCTTATCTACCAGGTCTTGCAGACGGGCGATGTTCTTACGATCTTCCTCAGTCTTTGGGAATAAGGGAAGATGTTAGTAACGTCATTTCTTCTTTAGGAATTGGATGGTTGCAGCTTGCTGTCACAAACCTGGTAGGTGAGCTCCTTGATGCGCCGCTCAAATTTACGGACACCCTTCACGGCCTCGCTGCTTTTCTTCTGCTCCATTTCCACCTCATTCTCCAGCTCCCTCACCTGGTCATTGACATTTCTCAAATAACTTGCGAAATAATTTATTAATTTTCTTATGATTGACATATTTTCTGCATGTAATGGATCACAGATGT
Source organism: Craterocephalus fluviatilis (assembly GCA_037177075.1). Taxonomy (NCBI): domain Eukaryota; kingdom Metazoa; phylum Chordata; class Actinopteri; order Atheriniformes; family Atherinidae; genus Craterocephalus; species Craterocephalus fluviatilis. Next base: position 5,675 of record JBAMHT010092049.1, on the reverse strand, counting down.
TAGGAATACTCACCCTGGCCTCGAGCTTCTGCACCTGCTTCTTGCCTCCCTTCATGGCGATCTGCTCAGCTTCATCCAGACGGTGCTGCAGGTCTTTGATGGTTTGCTCCATGTTCTTCTTCATGCGCTCCAGGTGAGCGCTGGTGTCCTGCTCTTTCTTCAGCTCCTCTGCCATCATGGCAGCATCAGTGATGGCCTTCTTGGCCTTCTCTTCAGCATTTCTACATTCCTGCACGGCCTCTTCCACCTCAGTCTGAAGCTGGGATGTGTCACCCTCCAGCTTCTTCTTCTGGTTTATCAGGCTGGTGTTCTGTTGTGGACAGTGCACGTTTTAAGTGTGAAAATACTTTGAGCATACAAGCCTTAAGGTATGAAAGGTGACTGTGTCGTACCTGTGAGTGCAGCAGCTGCACCCTCTCACTAACATCCAGCAGCTCTTGCTCAGCTATTTTCCGGCTGCGCTCAGTTTGCTCCAGAGCCGCTCTCAGTTCCTCCAGTTCAGCTTGGAGCAGGTTGTTGCGTCTCTCAACAATGGCTATGTTCTCTTTGAGATCATCGTTGGCCCGGACAGACTCATCCAGCTGAATCTGGCAATCCTTAATTGAACGACAGGAACCGATTTCATGTTCAGAGGCAATTTAGAAGAGAAAAAATCTTCAGAAAACCAGGTTTCTTTTGCTCATTTACCTTCAGATGTGCATGAACAGACTTGAGCTGCTTCTGGGCCTCGGCTGCCTGCCTGTTGGCTTGGCTGAGCTGGATCTCCATCTCATTCAGGTCTCCCTCCATCTTCTTTTTCAGACGGAGGGCTTCATTCCTGCTGCGACACTCGGCTTCCAGAGAACTCTGCAGGGTGTCAATCGTCCTCTGCATGTTCCTCTTGCTCTGCTCCATCTCTTCATCTTTCTCAGCCAGTTTACGCTCTATTTCAGCCTTAACCTGGTTAAATTCCAGCTGGGCTCTTAAAATCTTACCTTCTTCGTGCTCAAGAGAAGCCTTACAAAGACATCAGGAATTAGTCCATTTTCAGCTTGTGTGTAGATTACAAGTCAATTGAAATTTTGGAAAATGACAGAAAGTAGCTAATCAGTTTATCATCATTTTACCTCTGCCTCCTCCAGAGCAGACTGGATCTCACCCTTTTCTTGCTCCAACTGCTTTCGGACCTTTTCCAGCTCATGAACGGTTTTCCCACCCTCACTAAGTTGCTCAGTGAGGTCAGAAATTTCCTCTGTGTATCAGAGTAAAAGCATTTGATTCTTTTAATCGGTGAAATATCAAATCAAACTTTATTTATATAGCACCTTTCATACATGAAGCATCCTAAAGTGCATTACATCATAAAACAAGTATTTAAAAAAAATAAGTATAAAAACAAATATCAATAGCACACCGAGTCTTACCTTGTAAGTTCTTATTTTCTCTCTTCATGGTCTCAAGGTGGTCCAGAGCTTCTTCATAGGAGTTTTTCAGTTTGAAGAGTTCAGTGCTCAGAGACCTGGCTTCCTTCTGGGAGCTCTCCAGCTCACACTGAGACTCCTCATACTTCTGCTTCCACTCAGACAGGACCTGGAAAGCCACAATAGCAATTCATTCTTCAGTTACCAAATCAGTAAAAACAGTGGTCCTCGTCCTGAGGACAGGCACAATTCACACTTGTTAAAAGCTTCATGCTTCAGCTCCATTATTGCCTTGTGGCTAGTAAACAGACGTATTCAATGACTGAGCTCATTATTACCGCTGTGTGAATACTTCAGAAAACTCCACCTTGTCAAAGTTTCTTTGCTTCTTGTCCAGAGCAGCAGCAGCAGCATTTGACCTCTCCACATCCACCATGAGATCTTCGATCTCATTCTGCAGCCTGTGTTTGGTCTTCTCCAGGGAGGAACATTTAGCATTCACAGCTTCAACAGCCTCCTCAGCATCCTGCAGACGCTGAGCCAGCTTCTTCCTACAGTATAGAAAAGCTGATGTAAGGTTGCTTATCAGCTTTGTGGAGCTGTTAAGGGTGATATGAGTTTACTTACTTTGCTTCCTCCAGTTCCTCAGTCCTCTGGATGGCATCAGTTTCATACTTGGTTCTCCACTGAGCCACCTCAGAGTTGGCCTTGGACATGCCGCGCTGCAGTTCAGCCTTGGCCTCCTGCTCCTCCTCATACTGCTCCCTGAGCAGGTCGCAGTCATGGCGAGCAGACTGCACTGCATGGGCTAAGGCATTCTTGGCCTGTATGGAAGAAAACAATAGGAATTAAATGGACTGTACTTGTATAGCGCTTTTCTAGTCATGTGATCACTCAATACTCCTCATACTTCTGCTTCCACTCAGACAGGACCTGGAAAGCCACAATAGCCACAATTCATTCTTCAGTTAACCAAATCAGTGAATGGTCTTCGTCCTGAGGACCATTCAAATGTTGTCAGAAATTATTGTAAATGTTTTCTAATGCTGTGAATTGAATCTGAAATGTAACTTGCCTTGCTCTCCTCTTCTAACTGTCTCTTAAGGTCTTCAATCTGTTGGGTGTAGGACATTTTTCCTCTAGTCAGCTGAGACACCAGGGAGTCTTTTTCTTCTAGCTGCCTTGAGAGTTCACCTAGTATTTTTATAAAATGAAAATGTTATTGTCAAGATCCATGAGACATGTTTCCAGAAGGTCACTATGATGGTGAAGTGGTCCAGATTCTCCTGGTCACACTAAAACAAATCCAGGAATGAAAACTTGGCGACTATAGTACATCCACATCATATTAAGGTAAAGACTTTACCATTTTCTGTTTGTAGCTTTGCTTTTTGCATGTTGAAGTCATTGACGCAGCGTTGAGCCTCTTCAAACTTGTTTTTGTATTCATTCATTTGATCTTCCAGAGTCCTGCATGTCTTCTCAAGATTAGTCTGAAATTGCAAAATACTTCATTGAAATAAGATTTACATATTATGCCCCAGATGATTGCATACAGTCGAAAAAGTTTAGGAACATCTTACTATTCAAAATTAATAGATAGGTTAATTACATATTTAAACCTGTACAGATCATTGCTGGGAAAGCATGCAGAAAATATTTTAAGCCAACCTTTGTCTTGACAATATGCTCCATATTGGAGACCACATCATCCAGCTCTAATCTGAGCTCACTCTTCTCCTTCTCCAGTTTCTGCTTGACTCTCTGCAGGTTGTCGATCTGCTCTCCCAGATCAGCAACGCTGTCGGCTTGCTTCTTCCTCAGGGTGGCAGCGGTGGCCTCGTGCTGCAGAGTGGCCTCTTCAAGGTCTCTGCGGAGTTTCTGGAACTCGGCCTCCCTCTTCTTGTTCATCTCGATCTGGGCGGCGGTGGCCCCGCCAGCCTCCTCCAGCCTCTCACTGATCTCCTCCAGCTCTCTGGCCAAGTCTGCTCTCTGCTTCTCTACCTTGGCTCGGGCAGCTCGCTCTGCCTCCAGCTCTTCCTCCAGCTCCTCAATGCGGGCCTACAACAAGCAGGTCACATTTTTCTTATGTGATAAACAATAATCTCATGTTCCTCGATGGTTCCCAGTTGTTGCTGTGTGAATTATCACCTGCAGCTCCTTCAGTTTCTTCTGGAGCTGGGCAACCATCGCCTGTTCATCTTCTATTTTGCCATTGAGCTGACTGATTTCAAAGTCTTTCCTGTGGACGAGACCAAGTCAAATGTATAGAACGACTCCTTCAATAAATATTTATGTTTTTGGTAAAAAATTATTTCTCATCTTACTTTTTCAGCTTCTCCTCAAGTTGCTGCTTGTCATTTTCCAGATCCATGATACTCTCTTGGGCCAACTTTAGGTCTCCTTCAAGCTTCCTCTTTGCTCTCTCAAGGTCCATACATATCTTTTTCTCTTGCTCTAAGGACCCTTCAAGCTGTAGAAAGATTAAAATAACTCAAAAAAGGGTTTTTTAACACATATGCTTTGTATTTGTTTAAGCCCATCTTATCTTGTCCCTTCTTACATCATCCACTTGCTGCTCCAGCTTGGCCTTGGCTTTGGTCAGAGTGTTGACTTTGTCTTCCTCACTCTGCAGGTCATCCAGGGTTTGCTGATGAGCTTCCTGTAAAGCTTTCTTTTCCTTGGTCAGCTTGGCAATGATTTCGTCCAAAGCTGCCATCTCCTCCGTCAGGTTCTTTACCTGTTGCAGAAGAAAATCATAGACTCCTGACGGCCATCACAGCGTTACTTTCATCAGCCTTTACAACACTTTTCTGTTTCTCCCACCTTGTTCTCAGTGGCGTGCTTTTCTTTCTCTACTTTAGCCAGAGTTAACTCCAAGTCATCAATGTCTTTCTTCAGCTCTGAGCATTCATCTTCCAGCTTCCTCTTCTTAGCTGTCAGTTCAGCATTCATCTCCTCCTCATCCTCCAGCCTTTCAGTCAGCTCCTTGATTTTGGCCTCCAGCTGGATTTTGCTCTTGATGAGCCCCTCACATCTCTCTTCTGCATCGCAGAGATTATCTTGCTCCTGCCAAAACAAACTCTTATTAACAAATCTTAAAGACACCCTGAAAGGAAAATGCAACTTAAGTAATGTTCTTACAGTCTGGACTTGGAGCTGCAGGTCGTTTTTCTCTTGGAGAAGTGTGACCATTTTCTCCTCCAGTTCCTTTCTACGGGCTTCAGATTTTGCATAAGCCTCCTTCAGTTTGGTAAACTCTTCCTTCATGTTGGCCATCTCCTTCTCAGTCTCTGCCGACTTCAGAAGAGGCTTGATCTTGAAGTACATCTTCATCCAGGGCCAATTCTTGACCCCCATGAAGGCACGGATGTTCCACTGGATCACAAGTAGGGCGTCCCTTTGTGCAGTGATTGTGAATAAAGATGGTTTTATGTTGTGGTTTTGGAAAGTTTCTATTGTTTAGAAACAAATTTATTAACTGTCAAGTATGCATACTGTAGACGTTAGTGTTTATAGGCACCTGCGTTCTACAATCTTCTGGAATTCAATTCTTGCCAGAACCTTTGGGAACGAGCCTGGATCCTTGTCATAATCAGAGCCAATCGATCATCTCGCATCTCCTCCAGCAGACCGAGCAGCCCAGCTTTGAAGAACACCTTGTTTGTGGAAGCAGGTTATATCAATAATGGGAAGACTGAAGGCCCTTTTACATACTTGTAAATGTTGGAGACTTACTTCTAACAGCTACATCACAATGCAGGGCAGATAGCAGAAGATACAGTACGCAAAAGTCATTTCTTACATTTTTTTGTTTTTAAATTTTGGAAATGATAAAAAAATCCACTGGATATACTTTAAAGTTTACCAACCTTAGTGTGGCCCAGTTTGTACTGGTTATGATCAATATCCAAGGAGCCCAGCAGCTTCTCTGATGCTTTTTTTTTGTCAATGAACTGGCCCTCAGGTATGGCATTTGGATTTAAAATGCGGTATCTTCATGGGAATTAACAAAAACACAAACAACTTTTAGTTTAATTGTGAACATAATATAAAAATACCAGACTACATATCATTAAATGGCTTCCTTCAGTATGCAGGTATAAACAAAAGAAAAACCTGAAGATGTGTGTGGAAACAGGAGAGTAAAGTTCTTGGCAGAGTAATGTTGGTTCCCTTGCAGGCTCCGAAGGAGAATCTGTGTCCCAAATCACATACTTCCATACTTAATACTCAAAATTTTGAGTATACTACATCAAAATGAAAAAAAGTATG
>JBAMHT010092039.1:0-11176 GCA_037177075.1 Craterocephalus fluviatilis | reverse complement strand
GAGTTGCTTATCCTGAAAGTGATTTTTTGGGGGGGCGAGGTTTGAAATTTTGCTATATCATCTTAATTTACTCTTCAACAGCAACACATATTCAGATTTTCACTTTCCATAAATCTCACAAGTATTACCTTTATATTGATACCAAGCTTATTAAGATTAACCTTGTGGTTGCAGAGATATACTCATTTAAAGTGAAACATGTAATTTTGAGTAATTTTGGCCTAGGGCTTAAACAGTTGTTGTAGGTGAGGCCCTGCTTGCTTCCTTCGATAGCTCAATTGGTAGATCGGAGGACTGTACATGCTTGAAAACAGTTATCCTTAGGTCGCTGGTTTAACTCTGGCTCGAAGGACCGTCTTGTCTTTTGCTCCTAATTTCACGCAACATTGCTGCTCTGTCAAAGCGCCTCACACATTGGCCCAATCCCAAACTGCCCCCTACACACTTACCCACCGTTTGCTTGTCCTCACAGAGGCTCCGCCATATTAAGAAATGGCTCAAACCACCTAATGTGGAGGGGGAATGGACAGTTCTGGCCTTTAATAGCGAGTCTGCCACACTGATGTAGACTTTCCAGCCGGTACAACGACTAAATAGAGGAAACAGTCTTCAGACGCAAGTTCCACGTGTCCTGTATGTTTGTCATGCAGATAGAAAATCGCCAGTTGAATGGAGATAAAATAAAATGTTTTTTTATGCTGCAACAAACCTGACTCTGACCATTTGGTAATTAGCTGACTTGTGGAGAGTTTAATGAGGAATTCTGCACAAGTTTGCTAAATTAGTTGCACTGTTAGTCAGTTGTGCTGACACAGGGGTGGTGTTAACCAAATATTTTCCTTCATTTAAAAAAAAAAAGATGACATAAAAATCTGAAGACCGTCATTCATTATAAAAGATTAGAAATCACAGCCCCCCCATCCGGTAGTAAGTAACTATTTTCATGAACTGTTGTCTTGGAGGTCCGTGAGCACTATGAGTCCCAGCTGTTGAAACATCGTTACTGGTCTGTAGATAAAGTTAGCGCATTATTACTGGTCTGTAGTCAAAGTTAGCGTATCATTACTGGTCTGAAGTGAAACTTACCACACTATTAGCCCACTGGTCTGTAGTTAACGTCACCGCAATGAAAACAGCCAGATAGTTGTTTAGTGTCCCCTGCAATAGAAGGGGAGGTCAGCAGCCTCCTGTAGATACTGAGGGCTAGGGTTTTATCTTAGTGTGCATACAGTCTGCTCACCTTACCTAGAGCCCTGGAGAGGTCAAGCGCCGTTCATCTAAGTTAACCCTGGGGTGATTGGATGCCGTCTAGAGCTCAGACCCCCGGCGGGGGGGTCTTGCCAGCTAGGCCAGTTAAGTGAATTTCATTTATCTCTCTTTTAAGAGTGGGCTGTAAGATTTTAGCTCATATGGTAAGGGTCCTGGAATACACGCTGATCAGAGGTGGTTCCCGGCATAGCCTGTGGACCAGGTAAAAGAATAGGCAGCCGAGGGCTGAACCTTCAATTTTGCCTTTTTCTTGGAGGCAACAATGGAAGTGAGTATTTTGGCTAGTACACTGAAAAAACTGGGAACACCTGGTCTTTGAATTTACAAAAATAATGCAAGTAGATGAAACGCAAATTATTCATATTTTCTCTCTGAACATTATTCAAACAAGTACACCCCATGTGTTTGTTGAGATTGTTAAAAGTTCTTGATTCTCTTGTGTTGACTGAAAGTGATCTGCACGAATCAATTCAATGTAATCAGGTTCAGTCATAACCGGAAATGGAGTGCAATTCAAAAACCGCTTCCAAAGCAAACTGCGCTCAGCAGTAGAAGAAGTCGTTTGACGCAGTGGCTCTATCCGAATACCCCATTAGAGAAAAGGTAAGTTTATTCATGTCGAGAATTTAATGTGCGTCATTTCTGCAGCACTGCAATGGTTTGAACGGCGTGTAATACAACAGCATGTCCCCACGTTAGTGTTGATATATTTTCCAGACATTTTAGCTTGCTAATTTGCGTGCTAACGGCAACAGAAACCTTTGCTAGCTTGTCTAGATTCAACCACGGTGAATATGTGATGGGTTTTGTGACAACACACGACGCTGTCGCTTATAACTGTGCCAAAATGTACTACTTATAGCCAGACTGTTATTACCTCCACCATCGGAGTTTATGAAGCTCTTGTCTGTGTGTGTGTGTGTGTGTGTGTGTGTGTGTGTGTGTGTGTGTGTTAGCTAGTTAGCAACGTAACTCAAAAAGTTATTGATGGATTTTGATTAAATATCCTGAGAATGGCCACGGTTACATGGGCTCTTTTTAATTTGGAATTAAAATATTCTTCTTTGGGTTTAAATAGAAATATTTGTTCAGAAAGAAAGTTTATAGAGACAACGCGTTTTATAAAATTCCGCTTTAAAGCCAGGGGTCGGGGAAGAGTTCTGATTGGTTGGATGGGGTAAATGACGTATCGTACGTACGTCTACCAGAAGTTAAAAACTGCTTTGCATATTTTGGCATTACAACATGAGAAAACCTAACAAGAGCAATTTTAGCTTGATGTGCATTCTAGTAATGAAGCAGCTGCTAGTCGCAATATGCTACGTCACTTTCAAGGGAACAGAGCCCGTTTGCTCTGGACGGAATGCAATGTGTATTGTCGCCATGGCTACAGGACGTGGGAGCATGCTCAGAACGACCACCAAATTAAGGTTTACATGATGGAAGATGAGAGAGGAATTATCTTATTCAGAATTAAAGGTGGAATAAACAGCCACTTTACTGGGAATTCAGTTTAATTGGGAATTAACATTTGCATCAGGAATTAAGTGTTTACATGGTCATTTTTCACCCGTTAAAAGCAGAATTATCTGGAATTCCGAATTAAAGTGGAATTAAAGTTTCATGTTAACGTGGCCAATGTCCAGGAAAGTAAGAGTAACGTGATTAGATTTTGATATCAATAGCAGAAATTCTGGTGGAGGTCTGTTCTCTCCGAGTGCTTGTCTAGTTATGTGACGTTTACTCAGAGATAAGCATGTCTGCAGAGATTCCCTGTTTGAGTGGCAATTGTATAGAAAACTAAGCGGTCATTTCAAGATGTAAGACAGACAGCTTGTGACTTAGGGTTAAAAAGATTTACAGCATTCAACTGTACTAAGCAAGATTCATTATACTGGTCTGTTTATTTCTATGTGTTTCAATTAAGTGCATCCATGTTAAGCTCAATTATGTTTTCTTTGTTTTCTATGTTTGTTTTCTTCTATAGGTCCCTCATTCTATACGCTTATTCAGAGAAATCTGTAATGGTAAGTGCTGTTATAGTGCCTTCTGCTGTTGCTTCTTGAGCTTATTGTTTGAGTTATTGATGTATTTATGCTATCACATGTTAAAGACTGCATACGTGATTAACTGTCATCTTAATGTGTGTTACAGGTTAGGTGGTGACATTCATGTGGAGGTGTAAGGGGTGCATAGAAACTGTAACAAGTAGGTCTGAGCTTTTACAACACTATAAACTAAAACATCCACATTTTGGACGTAGTTGTAGGTTTCCATGCACATACCAGCAATGTCCTTGCACATTTAAGACATGGAATGCCCTTATTGTTCACCAAAGTAAAATCCACTCTACTGGGGCGTCTCGAAAAGGAGTGATATTTAGTTGCCAGCATTGTGCTTGCAGTAACTTAGTATCAGAAAGAGATTATTTTGCTCATGTAAATGCTCATCTCAAAAGAAATGAGAGTGTAGTATGCATGTTTTTGGGCTGTGGCTTTAAAACAAACATCTACAGTACTTTTAAGTCGCACAAGAACCGTAAACACAGCCATCATACATTGGTTGATTTTAAACCTGGTGTAGTTTCAAGCAGAATATCCTCTGTTAATGAATTGGAGACAGAGTGTCAGGAATTGCTGGATCAATCAGATGATAGCATTCCTTCAACTAGTTCAACTAGTCCTCTGAGGATTTAGAGAAGGTTATAGAGCAAAGATTTGCTGCTGCTTTGCTTAAGTTGGAACATTTGGTTCATGTGCCAAGCACAGCTGTTGATGAGTTTCTAGGTGAACTCCACAGTCTGATTGATTCTGCAACTGTTCCGTTATCTTGTGATGTGCTGAGGGACCTTTTTCATCAGAGAAACTTTCCTTTAGATGACATAATCAGCGAAACTGTTAATGCAGTTTACTCTAGCAATCCTGTGCAAAGATCCATACAAAAAGGTGGTCCTCTAAGTACTGTCTATCTACGTAAACAGTACTACAAGAAAAATTTCAGTGTTGTTGATCCAGTTGAATACCTTCTTGATGCAAAAAATAAACGCAGTTTCCAGTATGTCCCACTACTCAAATCGTTACAGCAGCTATTAAGTCGAAAAGAAATCATCAATAAAGTTGTTGAAGGCCATCAAAGTCAGGATAGCACGTGCACTGGGGTGTCATATCAGTACAGGTCTGCAAAAGATGGTTCCCTGTTTAAGGAAAACAGTTTCCTTACTGGAAAAAAGCCAAGGATTGTTCTAAATTTATATGTGGATGACTTTGAGGTCTGTAACCCACTCGGCACCTCGCGAAAGAAGCACAAACTTTGTGCTGTTTATTGGATATTGGCTAACTTGCCTCCAGGCTCTCATTCTTCTTTGTCATCTATATATTTGTCGATTTTGTGCAAAACTGATGATATTAAAACCTATGGTTACGACAAAATATTCGAGCCTCTTTTACAAGATTTGAAAACACTGGAGGAGCTCGGAGTTTATGTACCCCTCCTAGGTGACTCAGTGAAGGGCACAGTATTCAGTGTAGTGGCAGATAACCTGGGAGCACACAGTGTTGCAGGATTTATGCAGAGCTTTTCAGTGGAATACTACTGCAGATTTTGCACAGGGAAGAGCAGTGATATTCAAGTACATACTGTTGCATCTGGTGCTTTTAATCTTAGAAGCAAGGAACTTCATCAAGCTCAAGTCAAACAAGCCCAAGATACAGGGACAAGTTGTTATGGAGTGAAAAACGCATGTGTCTTCACAAAAAAACTCTCTCACTTTCACGTTATTTTTGGGTATCCCCCTGATCTTGCCCACGATGTTTTAGAGGGAATAATCCCAGTGGAGTTGGCTCATTGTTTGCGTCAGCTTATTTCCAAGAAGTTTTTCACATTAGCTGACCTAAACAATGCTATTCTGACATTTCCCTACAAGTGGACCGATAGAACAAACAAACCTCATGTTGTGTCACAAAGTTTCTCCAGCACAAATACCGTGGGAGGGAATGCACACGAAAATTGGAGCTTGCTCCGCTTCTTGTCCTTTTTGGTTGGGTCACGTGTCCCTGAACACGAGCCTGCTTGGCTTGTTCTTATGGACCTCAAAGATATCACAGAACTTGTTGTTGCACCTGTCCACAGTGATGACTCACTGGCATTTTTAGAAAGTAAAATCATTGAGCACAGGCAGAGACTTAAAGAACTTTTCCCTGACTTGAAGTTACTACCAAAACACCATTATTTGGAGCACTATCCCCAGATGATCAGGCTGTTTGGTCCAATTGTTGGGCAATGGACAATGCGCTTTGAAGCTAAGCATAGCTTTTTCAAGCACATTATCAGACACACTAACTGCTTCAAAAATGTCCCTCTTTCATTAGCCTCGAAGCATCAGATGATGATTGCTTACCATCTGAGTGCTCCAAGTCTGAGTAAGCCTGACCTTGAAGTTTCATCCGTTTCTACTCTTACAGTGGACTTGCTTAACAGAGATATAGCACAAGCCATCCAGCAAAAGTTACCTGACACTCGTGAGGTTCACCTTGCACAGTGTGTAACAACCAAGGGGATAATCTATAGAAAGGGGATGATACTGGCTCACAGAGTAGCAGGTGGTTTGCCTGAATTTAGTGAAATTGACCAGATCTGCATTGTCCGTGAGCGTGCTCTTTACATTGTCAAAGAGCTCTGTGGTTGGTATAGAGAGCATTATAGAGCCTTCGAACTCAGCCCATCACCCACAAGAACATTCACTGGAACTCTCTGAAGTCCTTGATGTGTATCCACTAGTTGACTACAAAGTTGGATCAACGCGCATGGTGACTTTGAAAAGGCATATTGAAATAAAAGGTCTGCCTTTAATCCATGTCTTTGTTTATAAACACAAATAATGTGCGCATTTTTCATTGTGTGCTTTTTCTAACCCTCTCTGTTTCACAATTGTATTCCAGGATATATTGATGCTCTTAAAGATGAAGTTTTAAAGTTTTTAGTCTTCAGTATTGCGTCAATTTTTTTTCACCAGATATTACAAAAATGTGGAATTTATTTTTCCTAAGGGCCAATATATATTTTTCTTGCATATCTTAACTTTCATTTTGCTAATGCCCTTTTTCTACTCCATAAAATATTCAAACATGAAAATCCCTCACCTTTCGGTGAAATTTGCCGTTTTCAATCCAAAATAGGGGACCTGCGTTAATTATGTAGATTTGATGGAAAAAAGATAAGGGAGGGGATGGCGTACTGAAAAAACAAAGCATCTAATTTATTTGGTTTACATAACCGTATGTCATAACTGCTTTGTGTCGTGCTCTGCTTACAGACTGGTGTCTGACCAGAGAAAACAAGTGATGTGACTACCACATGCAGGCCGTCCCGTGTGCGCACTACGCCAACACCAGGCATGCAGAAAACATGTCAACCACCAGAAAGTCAGACATTTATCTCAGTTTTAAAAATACCAAAAAGAAGATGACAACAGTCACATTCTTTTCCTGTAGCGTGTTTTGCCGAGAATGTTGTGCACATCAGGTACACGGTACAGCTGAGACCCATCGCTGTAACTCGTGCCGTTAATGTCTGCACGCTTTCTGAGATTTGAACTTAAATATTTAGCAGTGCTCCACTGAATGAAACGGTGTTGATCATGGCTTTTAAACATTTTAACTCTTTCTTTTCAGTGTTTTTTTTACATATTCATTTATTTATATATTTTTTGAATAATCACTGTGGTTGGGTTTAAAAACACAACGCAACGTCACAGCATAGCTGTAATATTAAATTATCATCATGTGTCATCTTAAAACTGTCATGGGGCAGGGGAGGTAACCAGTCACAGAATTAATGAACACATCAGTCAGCAGAGCTGAGTTTAAAGTCGTTGAGACCATCATCACCCTGGCCTCATTTTCACTGAAGCATCTAGTCTTATTTCTGACTCGGCATAGATGTCATTCTTATCTTTTATAATGCTTTAGGTGAACATGTAAATACTTAATTATACAGTCATTCCGGCCTGACTACTTGGCTTTTTATTTCTCAAAGTGCATAGAAGTTATGCTTATAAATATGAAATGTCCAAAATTTTCTTCCAAGAGCCCCGACCAACCTAGAGGGGTTGCATTCTTCTCACCTTTTCAACCCTGACCTATTCATGTCTGAATATTCATTACAAATTTGCAATAATGTTTTTACTAATTATGAATTCCAAATCATGAAAGTTGCAATAATGTTTTTACTAATTATGAAATCCAAATCATGACAGTTTGTGTGTTTATTATATATCTTGTATCTTTGCAGATTAAAAGCTTTGAAGATGGCAACTACACTCCCAAGGACTGTGATTCTCAAGATAATTTTGAATGATGGCAGCTGCCAAAGACTGACTCTTTCCCAAGGACTCCCTGCATCCATTGATGACCTGATGGATGAAGTAAAGAAACAGTGTGGACTTGCGAGCAACTTTAAACTTCAGTTCATGGATTCCCTTTTTGGAAATGAGTTCTTCAACCTCACTTCAATTTCAGAAGTTGAGGACAAAGGTACTCTTAAAGTTGTTGATATGTCAGAGCCCACCACAATGCACCACGATGAAACTGGACATGATTCATTCCTGTCATGTGCATCTGTGGATACAGATATCTTGTAATCAAGTGAGTCTTCAAGCTCACGGTCTTCTTGGCCGGCTGTTTTTCATGTGCCAAAGTTCTCTTACGATGCTGAAATAAGACTTCAGCAGGCAGCCTTAGCTTATCTCCAAAGTGGCACTGTTCTTATTCCAGACCCAAAATTAAAGTCAGCCATCCTTGATGGTTTAGTGCAGGAAATTGTGCAGTACAAGGTCTATGCCAGTGATAAAGAGATGGAACAGGTAGCCCAGAGTCTTATCAAGACACATCCATGTTTGACTGAGAAAGGATCCTCAACTGGATGTGGTGGGTGGAAAACCAGTTTGAAATATAAACTATCCAACTACCGTACTCACCTGAGGAAACTGGGTTGCCCAGAGGTGATGGTGAACTCTTTAAAGAATAAACCCGCAGGGAAGCGCAGTGCAGCCTATGGTGTCAAAAGGGCTAAGAGAGCAGAAGTGAATTTCTGCCCAACATACCCATCAGCAGAAACTGAGGAAAGCCTGGAGGCCATGCAGAAATCGCTACTTTCAGAGATAAAGAAGAAGAACAACCGAGAGATGGTGAAACTCAAGATGGAAAAGACCTTTGCCCTCCGAAGACACGAGGTTGTTCGTGATGTACCAATGGTGGAAGATTTTATGGCAAGGTGGCCTGCTCTGTTTGATGTAATTGAGGTAAGGCTTAAGTCAAGTTTTTCTTTTTTTATTTTATGGCATGATGACTTTCTTCCTTACAAGTTTAACTTAATTTATTTGTGTGTATATTTTCAGGTGAACGCTGAATTCAAAAGGATCACCACTGTCCCACTACAGTCCAAGTTTATGTCTCAGCTTGACATCTACTCTGAGAACCTTTCAAGGCTGTTCCAAAAAAGAGGAGGTCAAGTGGGACAAAGGCTCAAAGGAGTACTTGCAAAAATGGCTGAGGTAATTGTTGGTCATAATTAATTTTAACAATGCCATATGGACCTTAAGTAGGGTCAAAGTTCAAATTTTAGTTTAAGAATAACTTAATGATATGAAATTTGTGATAAGTAAGTCATTTGTTCTGCTAATCTGAACCTTTAAAGGTGATAGCTACAATTTTAACTCATCCTCAACAGTAGGTGTTGCACTAGAACATGTTTGCACTCGTGGCAACGTCATATTGTACCAGTTGCCAGGTACAGTCCGTGAGTGCAGCTAATCATATAGTTAATCATAATCATCTGAACAGAGGAAAGATGTCAAGCAAGTAGTCTTTCGTGGTATTATGAAATCCTTTCCGTGTGTATATAAAACACAATTACTTACCGTAATGGTCTACTTGTAAAACATATTTAGATTGCTCGGATGAATTAAAATGCAGGGTTTTCACAAATGGAAAAAGGAAAATTATTAACTGAACAGGCTACTGACAAATTCCATCTAATGTCCATTAATATCCTTTTTTATAGATTATCATTTATAGTGATTTAACCTGTTATTTCAATAATTATAAAAATTGTCTGTTCATTTTCAGTTTTCAATTAGCCTAAGAGCTCATGCCAGCTAACCAGTATTATCCAGCCTGAAGGATATTTATTCATATCATGTATTTATACAGCACCCCTCCTACTATACCAGCTGGTTAACAACACAACATCCACCTCATTGTTCCCTAGTAGATAAATCTCTTTTGGTAGTGTAACAAATTAATCTATTAAATGTATTAACTACCTGTGCTGTGCTGACAAGACTTGTTTTAGATTACACTTAGATTACACAAATTTTAGTAAGAGAGAACGAGGTCAGTGCGGCTTTTATTTATATTTATGTTAATATATAATATTTATTTTGGACCTACTTGAGTCATTAAGCAAGGAGACGTACAGGTAGTTAGGCTGACATCTCTTTTACAGGGAGGATTAATTGAATACTTCACCTTCAGAACGATGTGGCTTTATTTTCTACTCGCCCTCATCCATCCAAGTGTCCTGAGTGGGTAGCGTCCATAATTTACTCAAAACAACATCATTTACTTTATATTTAGAGCCTACTTGGATTACATTGGACGAGCAGTATGGAGGAATATTGCCAAGTTTTTGTGGACTTTTATGGACTTTTTTTGATGCTGTTCAAAATCACTAATAGGAATTGATATAGAACGAAAACCTCCTCACATCTCTGGCTGCATGATAAATATCAAAAAAGTTTTCCAGAGTGTTAATCACATGAGGGTGAGTAGAAGATGAAGGCAGATCATTCTGAGGGTGAAGTATTCCTTTAATGTTATATTAACAGAAGCATGGTTCCTCACAAACTAATGGTATTCCAGATGTGGCATGGTGCACTGCACATGTGGTTGGTGGAGGGACATGCCAATTGATCTGGTGAAGCTAGGCTTTGGCCAGGAACCAGACTACTGTGTCAGCCAGCTGCCTCACTTCTCCTTATCCTGCTTGAGTGAAGGCAACATAAGAATTCACTGGTGCTACCTAATGGTTGTAAGGCCAGAGAACCTGGTGATGACAACCGGGACGCTGCCTACCTGCTTGTCATCCTCAGTTGCTGCGGTGGGCCATCTGGGACTGCTTCCCTGATCATCATAGGCATTACACAGGTTTTGCTTATTGCTTACTATTATCTTGGCTGTTAAGTTATGCTGCCAGTGTTATTCACACTTCAAATTGCCAACTGATATGATATATTATGCGTCCACTAGATGTCCTACTAGAGCACATGAAGCTTCAGGAAGCATTGTGCTGGAGTGAACCAATTGGATGAAAGGTTTCAGTGCTTCAAGAAGCTTCATCTGCCCATCCCTAGCTTTAATTTGAGAAACGTAATCGGTAGATGCCATTTCTGGACAGTGCAACGGTCTGGCAACTCCTGAGCTTCGCCTCACGTCACATAAACCTACTAATGCTTTTGGCTTAGAATCATTCAGTTCAGACATTGCCATCCCAACCAAATGTAAATATGTATATATTTGGGACATGTCAAAATTTTTAAAACTGTTATTTCCATACTATTATATGTTTTCATTTAAATTGAAACTTTTATTCTGCACCCCTCTAGCTGTTAGAGCATGACAAAATGAGCGACTGGACAAATAGATGGGATTTAATGGTGAATTAAAGTAAATCTTAATTCAATATAGAAATCGGACTAATCTCAGCATAACATTAAAAAAATATTCCAGCAGCTTGTTATAATCCTGGGGGTTCAGAAACACTGCTGGCAGCCCCAACTCTCCCTGCTACACACATCTGCAGAAACAAATGCAGAAATGTTTTCAATACATACACACACATTATATATATA
>JBAMHT010091949.1:0-11203 GCA_037177075.1 Craterocephalus fluviatilis | reverse complement strand
CTACAGTTAATGAATATATTTTGAACAATCTAACTTAGCAAGCTGCTTTGACGCTAATCAAGACTTTGTTTTTTGTTTTTTTTTAAAGTCGCTGATTATGCAAACACTAGCAATTATGCTGTGGGGTGTTCTCCTCTGTTGAATGTCATGGACTTGTGTTTTACTACAATGAGTACTGTATATAGAGTTATGTTTGCACATTTCTTTGATGACAAAAAATACAGGTAGAATACTGGCAATATTTAGATCTTCAACTATTCTAAGAAGGACAAATCTGCTTTCACTTAATGCCCTGACCCCAGGATCGGTCTGTTGAGTTAATTTAGTGTGGAAACTTTTATGTGTACAAATTAATACGGAGTGAATACAAGCAGATGTACAAGAAGTCCATTTACCTGTATGTTTCCTTGGTTTTTCAAAGTTGTGTTTAAAAATAATAAAGCTCCTGCACCTGAGAAGTGTGTGTGTGTTTCATATGACTGAATATTAAAACAATTTTTTGGAATTTAAATGCTTCCTTCAGTTCGCCCCCCCCCCCACTTTTTAAAATCACAAAAAGACAAGTGGCAGGCTTTGATTTTATTTGTATTTTATTGTTTGGATTGTGTATTTTATATGCTTTTACTGCGTTTTATGTATCAGAAGTAACTACTGTTGTATTATCAAAGTAGTAACATACAAAGGAGGACATATTCACAAGCAGTCTTTAATCTTAGCAGGAGGAAAGCTGGTAAATGCATGACACCCAGAAGTAAGGCAAAAGAGACAAAGTAGCCTACAACCTGGTTTCCAGAAATGTTTTTTTTCTCTTTTTTTACAGTGAAAGACCTCCCAATCATGCAAGCCAGTATCTTATTTACAACAGAACGTACATAACGGAATAAAATTTTACAATTTTATGCATACAATTTGTCAAATTTGCCAGCTATACTGTAGCTATAGGTAGCTAGATAGTAAAAGGGTGCATGATATCATTAACATAATCCTTTCAGAACCTTTGAGTCGGAGAAGCTGTGAACCATTCCATATGGTGCTATCACACCTATGGTCGCACTTTATTTCACACGCTGTTGAGACTACGTTAAAGTAGCTTTGACTCCTTTAGATGCTAGATGTATATTCCTTTGGTTGGTCTTACCCATCACACCCTAAAAATTTCACATTTTATTCATCACAAATCACACCCAATGTTTTGAGTATTGCCACGACAACATCACAAAGCTTTTGTCACTTTATTGATGAGCTGCTAAGAATACAAACACCTGATGAGTCGTCATAGGAGTTTTTGTACAACATTTCGTTTGTCAGGGAGATGGGATTTGTCTCACATGCTTAGTCATATGTGATCCATCCTGCATGACATGCAACAGAAAGTTCAGTTGATTTTTTTGTTTTGTTTTTGAAAAGTAATGATTGCAAAACAATTTGTGAAGATTTGTACCTCTCTATCTATATATACCTCTCTATATTTTAAACGTATATTATCCAGCATCATAGCAGCAGAACGAAGGTCTGGTTCCTGTGTTGTGCCGAGCATATTTGCTTTGCCAAAAGGAGTTTTCTGAGTATAAACGCTCCTCTTGATAATCTTCATTCTGTTTTATTTTTTATTCATTTTTGTTTATTTTAAATGATCTGTTATCATTGAATTTCCGTAATATTGCTGGACCTGACAAGAAAGGACAGAAAGGGAACAAGAAAGAACAGGAAAAGAGACATAAAAAAGGAGGAAACAAAGAGACACCATATAGCAAACAATGCAGTCCAACCACACAGTCTGAACAACCGGCTATACTTGAACAAACGCATGACAGAGACAGCCTCATCAGAGAAGAACAAGCTGAAAGACACCATGTAAAATAAAACCACAGTACGAAAAAGGCATGCCAGCTTGGGTGTCAGAGGTAGGCCAGAGGGACCCCAAGACTCAGGCGTTAAGCAGCGAGATCTGCAGCCGCCAACGCCATCCAGGGCTACAGATTGCAGTTTTGTCTCTTTCTGTTAGTGAGGGTATTTATCTTGTAAATTCATTCATCTGTGCACCTTTGTTTTCACATATTTCTGGGAGATGATATTTTAAGATAAGAAGCCATCATCTTATGGTAAATGGCAACTGCTTTACAGTGTCTGTTTGACCTTGCACTTTCTGTTAATTAGTTAATTTTACATAGACCTTTGATCATTATTAAACTCTCACAATGCGAAGGCCCTTGAGAAATTAGTGATGCAATATCTTACTCCTTTGCAATAGATTACAGAACAGAAAAAAAACCTCCTGAGCAAGAGCTGTGTATTCAGAACAGACTTTGTGTCTTGGCTAGAGTTTGTATCAGCACCATGTTAGTGTCCTCTGCCGACAGAACAGCAGTGTCACTCTGATCATCCAGAAAAGTGAGATTTGAAAGGTGCAGACTCAAGATCTGCTTAAAGATTGGTCATGTGTTCCTTAAGATGACCAAACCTGCTCAAAGAAAGAAGTCAAAATCTGAGTGGAACAAAATAAACTGGTCAATATGACTTACATGCACTTTCTTTACAAGACATGCTCAATGTCATAAAGTTGAATGAAAGACAGGTTCACATTGTTTGAGCTTTAAGGAAAGAAGGAAGTGCAAAACTCTGGAGCAGCTCTTAAGCTGGAGATTGACAGCACAATGGGCAGCCTCGAGAATGAAGATGACTCATTTTTAGAAGGAAATTCATACACAAGAAAACAACATCAACCTAGTGTGATATTCACACTGAATATCGGGGAAAAGACTGCTGTCTTTATTACCTGTTATATGCTATCATGAATAATTATTCCTGTTGGCACACACAGACATGTGCAGATGCTCTATGCAATTCACAGAAAAAGTGAAGCTAACAGTAATAAGTCAGAGAATTCCTGTGGTTAACATGAACACCCATAAAAAGGGTGTTCAAGGAAGTTCCTTTGTAAACCTTTTACAATGTTGACAGCAAACATACCTAAAGGTTACTTGAATTCCAACCAACCCTTTTTCCCATTTATGGAAAGTAGACAAGGAATGGTGTCATTGTACAGTCCTAGAGTACTACAGTCTCTGTTGAATGTCGTATAATGATGTCAGTTCAATAAATTTACACTCAATCAGTATCCAAACAAGGAAACTCCAATTCGTGTTTCTGACATAGTTTTAGTCTTTCTGGACCCAAGGAGCAGCCACACGTAGAACCACATGAACGTAAAATAAGATTTTGTCCCACAATAACTATAACAATGATAATAATAACAATAATGAACAGATAACTCAGGAGTGTAGAGTAAACTTTTGCAGAGGACTGGACTTAATTTGTTGAGGGGGACAGCTGGCTGAAGCTGACCAATAAAATGGTAAATGATTAGAAAGAGCTAGAAGCAGACGAGTTTCTCAGGGTTTCGAGGAATGGGGCTGGGGGGGGTTTGGTCAGCACGCAGAGTACAAAGCAGGCGTGGAGGGACAAGGAAAAAACAAATCATCTATTAAAGTAGTTATGCCTGATATTGTTTTAATCTTTCTAAGATCCGCTTTTGCTAAATAAATTGGCATAATCAAGGAGTCATTCATTTTTATGGACTTACTCCTTTTACCACATAATATACCGTGTAGAAACCATTTTTCTTTGTGGGATTAAAATAATAGCAGGTAGAGCTCCTTTAAGTCTTCTTCCTTGTGTTGGTAGTGGTGTCTCTGTGCTTGGGCAGCTTCAACCATTTACACACACCTAAAGTCCATCCAGTAATGTAGCTTTGCAATATATCTACTCAATCTCAGCTTCACTGAGCCATTTCATTGTGTCAGCCGGTATGGTAATAAAGACAAACTGGCTATTTGTGAATTCTCAGTCACCGGTCCTCAGATCCTCCAGGCTTAGAGTTGAACTTCTCTGGGTTTTGAAGAAGGGAAGACTTTCTTTCTTGTATGTAAATTCTCCTTTACGAGATTGTTCTTGTTTTGTAGTTCAAACAAATTGACAAACAAACAAATTGCAATACATCATCAATTCTGATGAGAGACAAGATGGGGATTTAAACGCAAATCTCATGGGAGCGGTTGGCCAAGATTGAACAGTGGGTCCTGAATTTGGTAGATGATGAAGAGTACAATTGAGGTTTATAAAAAAAATTAAGGCAGGAAAATATAAAACAAAAGGGGGAGGAAAATCATACACATGGAAGATTTTAAATTGCAGCAAAGAAAGAAGAAAAAGAGCTGGACTTTGTGCGCTTTGACAAGTGGGGCAAAGTCCTTGTAGACAATGGGCACAAATCTGGAACTTCAGGGTTGAGACGACACACCTGTAAGACAGATGTCATTTTTTCATTTTCATTTTCTTAATTCTTGTGTGTTCTGGGCCATTGTACAGTATAATTGTACAAGTCTGATTGTTTTTTTAAGATGCCCCAGGGTTTTCAGCTATTTATAAGCTCTTGTTTAATGTAACATTTACACATAGACAGTAGATTACACTATTAAAAGGTGCGTAGAAACTTAGAAATATATACATATGGGTTTTGAGGGGGAGGGCAGGGGTGACTGAGAAAAGATGCAGTTGCGGGCGGTAATGCTCAGAATTTTACCGGGAGTGGGCAGGAGTAGGGTTGAAAACAGAAGCCCGTGCAGAGCTGTAAAGTAGTGCACCTGTAGAGTCTCTGCACCTGAGGTCAATGTATCCACAAAGATCTGGAGGAATTTGGCCACTAATGGACACCATCAAGTGTAGTTGGAGTTAGAAGTCATTGCTACGAGGTGCCACGTGGGACAAATTGCATTTCTAAATGTTACACACCATGAAAGCATGCATATTCTACTACGACCACTTTCATATACAGAATAAATCAAATCTCACATGCACAAACAACCCACCTCTGGCCCTAAAAACAGCTTCTGTATTCATCATCCAGGCCAATAACTGACATCTGCACCACTTCTGGCCCACATAACATTCGCCAGTCCAGTAAAGTTCATGCAGTCTATCTCAACTGATTAAAACTTGTCTTCCTTTTAATCAAACAGATGAGAAAAGTTTTTCTATTACCATGGCATGTTTTAACTACATCTGTAGTCTTCTACAGAAGTGTCACATAATTTTACTGTGACGTGTTTTCTCAGCTGTCAACTCAGATGTTTTTTTGGCGACCTTGAGAAAATAAATGAATGAATAAATAAATAAAAAGACAAATAAATCTTGAAAAATTGAATAAAAAGGGCATATTCTAAAATTAATTATTAATTCATTGTTAAAATTAATTATTTAAAGGGACAGTGTGAACTTATTTAGCTTTTATGTTGGCTTTATTTGCAAAAATCAAGTATGTAGCCTTCAGTGGAAAAGCTCCATTGCTACATGGCAGCATGTGATTTTCCTCTTGTAGCACTTACAGGTTCACTTACCCTTTTTGACAGCCTCTAATTAAATCTATATTTCACAATAATACTGCCCCATTTAAAACTGTCATGGTTATATTATAAATCTGTTTCATTTATCTAAAGTATATTTATTTAAAAATGTCATATTTAATTATTTAATTATGAATCTTTTGGGCATCCATAACCCCTCTCTCTAATCATTTGCTCCAAAAGCTCTTGAGCAGGTAATTGGGCATACTTCCCTCTTTTACATCCACCGTCCTGCAAAGAAGACATCAAGAGGCGAGTACTGCCATTTCTTTGCTGAGCATAAACTTTACAATGGGGAAAACTGAAAAAAGGTAGAAATACGTATGCTTGTAAAACTCTGCAACTACTAACTGAAGTTTTCATTTACATAGGCAGGATGGCCACCCCCCCTCTGCAAACAAACAAACAAACATGTCCACCTTGTTCAACACTTCATTAAAACCATCATTTAATCTGTGTGTCCATTTAATCAACTCTACTAATCATCCAATGATTCATCCTTAAAAACAGTTCAGCAACATGAAGACGGAAGCACACGTCTCCGTCGAATTAGAACTTGTAGAATGTGTGTGAGGTGTCCATCACTTTGTTGACTCCATGCCATGAAAAATTAAAGCGGTAGTGAAGAAAAATGGTGGTCGGATATGTTTTATGGTTGAATAAGAAATATTTCACTTCATACAATACAGCAACTTATTTATGATATAATAGCCCAATTTTAATCACACCATCTTTTTTCCTGTCAGCCTCCATCTCCATCCAGCCTTACTTTAGTAATAAACTAACTGTAATAAATCTGTTTATACCTACAGTAACTGAGCCAGTGTCTTTTAGTCTCACTTTTAGTTTAAGTTCAGTGGATCTGCTTGGAGAGTGATGGTGAAATGTTAGAAAGCCTCCTCTCTGAGTTTGGCCTTAGTTTTTAAGCACTTCAAACTCTTTCTTTCAAACCATAAAAGGACTTGAACAAAGAGATACAAAAAAAAATTCAACAGATCCCACATTACTAAAAAGGATGAAGAGAGACTATAAGGAGAAATAAAACTGCAAATAAATAAAAAAATTGCTAAGATGTCAATTTCCATGACAACAGAGATACTAAGTCATATCAGAAGATGCAACAGTAGATACAGATAACACCAGACAATCAGAAAACTACTACAGTGTGGGGGAGGGGGCTTTTTCCGTCACCCTGCTCTGACCTGACAAGGTGTGACTCTGAAGATCCTCGATGTCAAACCGTAAAGTACTAAAGTGGGGAAATCATTTAAACATTTATGTGAGTCAAAGAAGAAAATGTCCACAAAGCATACCCAGCATTAATGATTAAAAGCGACATCGTAATTTCTACGTCGGCCGTAGGCATTTTCTCCTGAAAGGTGACGCTGGCCATTCTGCGGTCGTTGCTGTCGCCGTGGATGGAGGAGACCCGATCACTCATGTAGAAAAGTATCCAGAGAAATGCTGGAAACTCTTTTGAGGTCTAGAATGTTTTTGTTTGAGCTGCGATCCGTTTGACGCGCAGCACCTTGGTATTCGCCCTTGGCTTTGGTTGTTATCACATGACACTTGTTTGTGTGATATAATGTGCTGTAGCAAAAGTCAAGGTGTTTAGCGGATAAATCATGCCACAAAGAATTGTTTATTTTCGCCCGACAGAGTTTTGCAACGAGTCTGGTGTCAAGGTTCTGCTTTTTTTTGGGAAGGCACAGATTCTATCAGCCACTTGGAAATGTGTTTCTGTTCTCGGAGCCATGAAACATATGTAAGGGCAAGCCGATAGCTCCCAGCAGGATTACTGCTGAGCTGCACAGGGAATGCTTTTACACTTTTCTCTTGCTCGTTTACTTTTTTCCCACTAACACCTTGTCCAAAAAGTGAAAAAACAGTTCATGGCACATACAAAAAAAGTAAAAGCTGTAGTCCTGCATCACTGTCCTTGATATGTGTCCTTGATTTAGCAGAACTTGCAGCCCAGAGTGCATGATCAAGATTAAATGCAGCTTTTAGACGACACTGTTTGCAGCTGGATGCAGGAAACAGGTGGATTCTCTGATCTGCGTAGTAAGGATTCAAACAGGAAAGTGAGTGTCTCTGGTCTTAGTTTTTGACCCTTAGGCCTCATCATTAGGCCTCATCATTCAAAGCTGTGTGTGTCTATGCATGCTTAGAGGAAAAAGAGAATTTCTGAGTATCATTTTGTTTCTTGAAGAAAAGGCAATTCATTCAATAAAATTGCAGCCTTTATGACTATCCTTCTCTTTTAAACTCAGTGTTTTTGCAAAGTATTCAGCAGTTGGTAGAAAGGAGACGTCAGTTTTTAAAATTAACTATCGTAGTAACTACTGCTTAAGAAAAATCTGTGACATTTTGAGCAAAATGATTAATCAGATATAAAGTTATGGTTTCCAGCAGTCTGATAACCTGCAGGACAGAATCCAGTGTTTCCATCACTGAAGATGCAAAAAGTGAAGAAGGGCAGGGCCCAACTCAGAATCTGTGTCTACAGTACGTAACCTTTAGGAGCAGAAATCTGAGCACATCCAAAGCTGAGACCGTGCTTCACATTCAAACGAAGGTGGAGTGGCTTTCGGAGTCTTGTTCATGAGTGAGATTAGAGTGAGAGCGGAGCTGCAGGCTGACAGGTGGATCAGTGTGGGATCAAAAGGGATGCCAGCACTACATCGGTCAGTTATGGTGACAAAGAAGCTGAGCCAGAATGTCGCAGGGAAGACTCAGGACACGCTGGAGGGCCCAAGTCCATCGGCCGGCCTGGGTAAACATCAGGATCTTTCAACAACACATGGAAAACACAACGCTGCTGTTTTCATGCCGTCTGCAGACTGAAGAGGAGGAAGCATCCGGCTTATCAGTGGACTGCTGAAAGCCTGCACCTCTGATTGGATGGGGCTGCGTTAGTACCTATTGCATGGACAGCTTTCACATCTGTAAGAATATAGAGCAACATCTGCTCCCATCCAGACAGATTTCAGAAAGACAGCATGGCTTCACAGGAGAACCGGCCAATAGAAAACATTTGGAACATCATGACACCAAAAATCCAGCAGCATATCTAGAATCCTGCATCAGACCAGAATGGGGCAACATTAATCTCCTGAAACTCCAGCAACTGATCTCCTCACTTCTAAATCATTTACAGATGCTTGTTAAAAGAACAGGGGGAGCTACACCGTGGTAAAAAATCATCCTGGAACTACTTTTTACACATATGCAGCTGCCATTTTCCACCAAAAAGCAAAAATCTCAGTTTCAGCGAATGATGTGTTCTTGATGTTCTTGGGAAATAAAATATTGGTTGATGGGTTTTTCAAATGATTGCAAACTCTTTATCCTAATTTTACACTGTCCCAATTTACTGGGGATTGGGGATATATGACAGAAAGAAATTACACAAATAAGCACTAACTCTTTTGTGATTTTACCAAAGGATGGAAAATGTGGAATTCTAGAGAAAAGCAGCACACCTTGATCCTTTTGTGTCAGAGTTATTCAACCTCCAACCACATTACCTGGCTGTGTTACTCTAGTTTTATCAGCTTAAAGATGTACGATTCCATAAATTTACATGTATTATAAAATGGCAGTGGATATGAATCAAATTACTGTTTCTATGACTACCGGATAGTTTCGTCCGAGTCTGAATGGCCAAATCCACATGTATGACGTGTATTATTGGAGATACAATGCTGGGGTTTATTGTTATCATGTATCAAAGTCACACGGTCATATAAAAATATGACCAACTGATGCGACAGACCAGCAGCTCTTGTCTTTTCTTTCTTTTCTTGTTTTATCAATAGAGTCTGGTGGCTTTGAAGAGAACATAGATAGATAAAACAGCTTCACTTCCCCACGGGCAAGAGCTTTCTGATATCAAGATAAAGAGGGGGAAAAAGCCTCGAATGTAGCACACACTTCAACGGAAATAAATATTTGAGGAGCCTTGGAAAAAAAGAAAAAGCACTTGTCAGTTGGGAGCTCTGTTGCTTTCAGTGTCACATCTACTGTAACTTTAGCACACAATGCAATATGATGTCCAGTAGTCAGTGCTATGATGAAGTTAAATGGTCAAAAATGAGATTACTGATGTTGGTGATCTGTATTGATAGTGCTTCCTGCTACACCCCAATATGTCACCTGGTCATGGTCATCCATATAGATGTAGATAACCTGGTGCCACAACCATGAGGATCCCCACCGCTGGACGCTATCCAACTCGAAGGTAGCGACTGATCTGATAACTAAACCTATTTTCATGACCATCAAAATCTGAAACTGTGAGATGTCAGATAACTGCAATAACTGATCTGACTATTTGATATTTGAAAAACCCTATTTTACGTTTTCTATGAGGTAACGAAGCGTGTGTAGTGACCACGATCTTAGGGATAGTTGCTAATGTGGGAGCTAATAAGTTTCTAAAGATCACTAGATTGGAGTGGGTCTTGTCTTTTGAACAGAAAACACGGAAAAGACAGAAGTAACGCAGTTTTTTTGCACATGCTCACATATAATGAATTGAAACAAATCAGATTCATCTTCATGCATGAAGTGATCTGAGTTAAAGTGTTTTAATCTGATTGCTCACAATCTTAGGGATAAATGCTAATGTAGGAGCTAATAAGTTTCCAAAGATCACTAGATTGGAGTGTGTTTTGTCTTTTCAGCATCAAACATGGAAAAGACACAAGAAATGCAGTTTTTTTGCACATGCTTAGATATGAAATGGAATAAATCAGATTTATGGGTCTTCATGCATGAAGTGATCTGAGTTTAAGTGTCTTAATCTGATTTCTCATAATCACAGAACATCTGAGACAGCTATTCTCATTTAAACCTTTTTTGTTTCTGCCCATAAATATAAAAAATAAAATGTTTGCTGTATGATGGAGTCATTTGGTGATAGCGTGTCCAATTCATATTGAAAACATCCTGATCTCAAAGCACATCCCAGCAGAGATTTCATTGATGGGGATTAGTGTTTTGACTGAACTTCTCATCTTTTCTTATCAAGCATCCCTCTCTTATCTTCAGTCCTCCCCACCCCAATGGTTTTGGACATAAATAGGACGATTAATCTTTGATAAGACAGCTGGTCGTAATAATAGCTGCACTTTGGTGTTCCTATGCCGAGATAACTGCAGGACATTTTCCCATGGAGCTCTCTCCTGAGAGAGGTCATGGAAGATAGCCGCAATCTGCGCTTGCTTGAAAACTATCCCTTTAAATAAAGACGGAACAGCGACTTTTGAATTGGATTTTGGATCCGAGTGTAATTGCCACTGGCTGACAAGTGTGTGTGTGACGCTGTGATCTGCACGTGCAGGCCCTGGATGACACTTGAAGTAATTTTGGTGGAAGCTGATGAATGTGAGGAGACTCTCTAGTTTGCAGCAGCATCCCATTCTGTGGCTGATTTCCTTTTTGTTTTTTTTTGTTTTTTCATTCAGGATGCAGCAACAAACAACATTTTCAGATGTGAGGATGGAGGGAAACACTTTGGCCCTTGAAGTCAAGGTATGTGATGCATGCATAGAGAGAAGGTCGTTTTTTTTTTTTTTAAGATTTCGATGAAGAGCAGAAGGAACCAAAAAAGACAAAGAGTGAACTCATGACTCTATATAAAAAATGAAAGTGACCAACAGCAATACACAAAAATTGACGCGTTCAGTGTTTCTATTAATCTGTCGCTCAGACCATCCTCAGCACACACACACACACACACACACACACACACACACACACACACACACACACACACACACACACACACACACACA
>JBAMHT010091876.1:0-11233 GCA_037177075.1 Craterocephalus fluviatilis | reverse complement strand
CTGGAACTCTCCATCAGACTCTACACCTGTCCACAGGTGTTCTGCTCAGCAGATACCTGCTCTCACTGATCCAGGACGCTTTGTTTGGATGTTTTTTATTATTTTTTCAACTCAGTTAAATTAAAAAACAATGTCTTATTTCACAAAATTGTAATCTAGTAAATTTTTATTTATTATGACTTTTTTTCAGTGTCCAGTTATTTGGGAATCCGGGGGGGGGTATTTATAACTCATCCGTATACATGTCATGGCGAGGCGAAGCCACACCCTTTCCTGAATGATAAAAACTACAGTCGCCTATGTGACGTCACACACCGGTTCCCCGCTTCCTTTGCCAGATCCAGATCACGATGCCGTTTAGTTTTGTACCAGGGACTCGGCATGTCCTGGTTTGTAATGATTCTCGCCTGTCGCTAACTTTTTCCTGTCCTTGAAAATCAGCGGACAAGTGCCGGAGGGAAATATTTCCAGCAACAGTTGTGGTTCACAAAACGGCTTCAAGTAAAACCTGAAATAATCATGGTTGTTTGCAGTATTTTATTATTAGTCGCCATGAATAATTTTCATTTCAATCCACGACCAACATAACTGGAATGCAGGGCAGATAAAAACTCGGATTCCTATTTTTCCATTTTAAGCGCCCATGGGGTGGAAGTCGATGGGCGTGGCTTCGGCTCCACATTTACTCTGGAAATTAGTCAGAATTAGAGGCATGTCCTTTTGATTGACAGGTGTCTGATCAATCAGTTAAAGCTGTGTAGCTCTTTACGGAGGAGAAGCTGTGGACCAAAGGGCTTCACATGAACACAGCTACAAATAGAATAAAACTGCAGAAACCAGGTCATGAATTATTAAAAGCTGCTCTGAACAGAAACGAGATACCTGTCATGCAGAGGGTTGCACATTATTATTTTTATTACCTCCGCCAAAGAGGTTATGTGTTTGCTGGCGTTTGTCTGTTTGTGTGTCTGTTTGCAACATGACTCAGAAAGTTCTGGACAGATTTTCAATGAAACCTTCAGGATAGCTTGGAAATGATGCCGGGAACAATCAGTTAGATTTGGGTGAAGATCGGAAGAGACCCTGGATTCTGGATCACCTTTAAATTTGGTTAATGGAGCATAAATTTTGTTCTTCAATATTTTAATTGATTCATAACCGATGTTCATGAAACCAGAGACACTGATTAAGGGGGTGGTTCCCTATCCCGTTACCAAGACTGATCCCGATCAGAGCCAGAATGCAAATTTTATCACAATTTTTCGAAAATTTGAGGTGCTCTTACTTTTTAGCCGACTGTGCATTTACTGTTATAGGTAGACATTTCTAACAAGGACCATCTTATACAGGATTCAGTTTTCATCAGTAGTGTGTTAACGGTTTCGCTCTCTTTAATATCCGAGGAGAAAGATGGAGATCGGGGTAAATTCCCACATAAAGCAGGTGGGTATTTCTTTTTACGTTTTCAATGATATGTCGCATGAATTACGTCCACCATAGTAATCGCATGAAATTTACCTTCAAAAGAAATTTTTTGTATGGGGAGACTGTGGTGCTTGGCCAAGTCCTGCGCTCTCCGAGTGCTTTGCTAGTTATAATTATCATTATATTATCATTAGTTATCAGTATAATCATATTATCAGATTATTATTTTATTCATTATTTTTAATAATTATTAATAGTACGGTTACTGGCTTATTTTTATGAACTTAACATGCAGGCCCATTATGAGATGTAACTCCTGATATTTCTGGTCTAAGCATCACATGCTGTCGTGGCTCTGAGAGGACGCAGGAGAGGAAACCGTAAAAGAAAACTCAGACATTTCTTAGACAAGAGCACTTCTCTTGGGCTGTTTTTACATAACGCTACTTTCATTTTTTTATTCATTGTTTTGTGTGAAAAAGAACAAATTGCACTTAAACATTGCACACTGAATTTGCAGCATGTTGCATATTTGCATTACCGTTAACAGTCGTGTATTTAGAAACTAAACAAGGATCAAATGTACGAAGTTCCAACCCCCGCTGCCGTGATCACAGTTACACAGTAATTAGATTAGCACAAGGAAACATGAACTTCAGTCTCTTCTGCATCTGCTGGGAAATAATTCATTTCTCCGGACTGGAAGTCCCTGAGCTCCTCCCCCCGGGTCCATCACAGCGTAACGGCAGCAGGGCTGTCGGTCAGCTGGAAAAACACGAGGACATGAGCCCAGATCCACAACCAGAAAGTATGACGACAACACAAAGTCTGATTACATTAAATGTAAAATAAACTACAGAAAATGTATTAAATAAGATGTGAAATTCAAAATAAAGCTGTATGAAAACTATGATAATAGAACATAAAAACCAATTATGGTGTGCAGTCAATCAAATCTTTATAAAGTACTTTTCATGCCACCAAACGGCATCAGGAAAATAAGAATAACGCTTTTTGTCAGAACAGGTAGAAAATTGCTGTCTGGGTTTGCGTTCAAACCTGTGTGACTGCGAATCCTGAGCCGTCCACGACACGAACCGGATCGTCTCCATGCAGATCGGAATCAGGATTTATCCGCTGGGAAGCTTTCCTTTGCACATCGTGGAGACAACGAACATCGTGGAACAGCAGGGGAGAGACGGCTAGCTAAAAGATAACGAACATCGTAGAACAGCAGAGAGACGGCTAGCTGAAAGATAACGAACATCGTAGAACAGCAGAGAGAAAGATAACGAACATCGTAGAACAGCAGAGAGACGGCTAGCTGAAACAACGATCTTCGTACGGATCGTCTCTACTCACCTGTCTGTAAAAATCTCGTCCTTGCATGGAAATGGAGGTGAGAAGAACTTGGTCGCCACTGTTGCGAATCTTTCTGACGATGTCTTCGTGCTCCAGGGACTCCACCGGTTCTCCGTTAACCGCGAGCAGCAAGTCTCCATCCTGCATCCCCGCCACCTCCGCCGCACTCCCCGCATCCACCTCCCTCAGCACGTGGGCTGCACCGTCCGACAAGATCGCATGACGTCAGGCATCCGCCCATCGGGCGACACATCCGCCCATCGTACGACACATCCGCCCATCGTACGACACATCCGCCCATCGTACGACACATCCGCCCATCAGGCGACACATCCGCCCATCAGGCGACACATCCGCCCATCAGGCGACACATCCGCCCATCGTACGACACATCCGCCCATCGTACGACACATCCGCCCATCAGGCGACACATCCGCCCACCGTACGACACATCTGCCCATCGTACGACACATCCGCCCACAATATATGTGTGTCTCTGTCTGTGTGTGTGTGTGTATATATGTGTGTCTCTGTCTGTGTGTGTGTGTGTGTGTATATATGTGTGTCTCTGTCTGTCTGTGTGTGTGTGTGTATATATGTGTGTCTCTGTCTGTCTGTGTGTGTGTGTGTATATATGTGTGTGTTTGCTGCACCTGTCCCCAGCTGCATCCTCTCCTGTCTCAGCAGGAAGCCAAATCCGTCGCGTCGCTTCTCCAGCGGCAGGTTTTTCGGGGCGAAGGGCAGCTGGGCGCCGGCAGTGAGCGCGGGCAGGACGGGCATCCTCCGGCGGGCGTAGCTCGCCTCGGCGGCCGGGCGGAGGGCCAGCACCGTGGCCGGGCCCTCGCCCTTCCTCACCTGCAACCAGACAGGCGTGGGCGGCGTTCTCCAGTGAAAGGCGGTGTGCGGCGCGGCGGCTCGTACCGTGCGGCTGAGGGCGGCGTGGGTGAGCGGCGACACCGACACGCCGTTGATCCAGACCAGCACGTCTCCGTCGCAGACCCCGGCCTTCTCCGCCGGCCCGCCGGCCGCCGTGCTGACCACCAGCCGGCCCCTCTGCCCTGCAGACCCACGCTGATCAGTGGCCGAGGCTTCGCAGGGAAGCCACAACACGCCCCGTAGCATCGGACCGCCCGTAGCATCGGACCGCCCGTAGCATCGGACCGCCCGTGGCAACGGAAGTGACAGGAATCACAGTTTAACAGCAGGAAGTGGCTGAGCTGTGAGACGATCCTTCAATGAATTCTGTATGATCCTTCTAAATAAATCTTCCTCTTTAATAAGTTTCTGAGATCTACTGAATGATGTCCTGGTGGTGTTCAGTCCGTTCTCCTGCCCCCTGGTGGACACCGTTTGCACTGCAGTAATCCTGACGTCTCACAGGCTAATAAGCAGCACATACATGCTAATTAGTTTCGCGTATTTCCTCACTTATTAATTAATGAATAAAGAATGCAAAGATAAAGAATTTTTCATTTTCAGCCCATTAATTCTTAGTTCAGGCATCAAAGGGTCAAAAAAGGACAAAAAGAGACCAATTTAAGGTTTCTGCTTTTTGTTTCAATTCCTTAAAATCAATTTATTTTCTTTGTCTGAATCTGAACATTTTCCTGGAATATTGAGTTTAAAATATGAAAATTTATTTATTAATGAGGATAAACTTATTTTGTTTATTTATGAGGAAAAACATATTTAATTTATTTATGAGGATATTCTTATTTTATTGATTTATGAGGATATATTTATTCATGAGAGCCGGTATTTCTGACGCCAGTAGGAGGAAAGTAATAAAAAAGAAATTAGAATTAAATAAAGATATTAATTGTCTTTGGTTTAATGCTGACAGCCATGATAAAAATCCAACATTAATTTGCTAAATATAGGTTTTATATTTTTCATAATTATCTGGAGACCCCTGAAATGATGTTGTGACCCACATGTGGGTCCGGAACCACAGTTTGGAAACCGCTACCTCGGAGGACAGGTGGTGTTTGGCCATTAAACGCACCGTTGGCCGGGAGGACGGTCATCCCGAGGCCGAGCTCCGGATGCCTCCTGATGTGACACAGTCTGGGCCTGGACCAGCGCTCCCCTTTGGAGGCCTCAGCAAGCAGCTGCAGGTCTGCGTCCATGGACAGCGCCTGGAGGAGACAAGCATGTGGGTCAGCGAGTCGCAGCAACCCAAACCCAACCCAACCCCCCTACCTTGCTACCTTCTACCCCTGCATCACCATTCTCCCATGACCCTGGATCTCTACATCACATAGCAGACATCAGACACTGTACAGGGAGTTCGCTCCAACACATCCATTGTAGAGCGCTTTTCTAGTCATGTGACCACTCAAAGCACTTTGACACTACATATTCATTCACACTTCAACATGTAGCGGAGGGAAATCGAACCACCAACATCCTATTTAGTAGACAACTGCTCTATCCACTGAGCTACAGCTGAGCTACACCCACCTATTAATTACCTGCACCTCCATACACCCACATGCAACGGTGGAGGGCCCGGGCTGCCGGAGCCCATGCCAGTGTGGAGAGCGAGAACACTGACTGTTCTTCATGGCGCACAGGAAACTGCTGGCCAATGATCTTCACGCACAGTGAACCTCAGATAACCTGCCTCAATGTGAGGATGGCGGCGAGGTAAGACAGCATTCATACCACCTCTAATGACAAACCCTAACCAACCCTGACCCTACCAAACCCTGACCCTACCGACCCTAACCCTACCCCACCCCTTTCCCTAAACATAACCAATCCCAACCCACGCCTAAACCTAAGGCGCCGAGGACAGCAGCGAGGTAAGACAGTATTCATACCACACCTAACCAA
This sequence comes from Craterocephalus fluviatilis, assembly GCA_037177075.1. Taxonomy (NCBI): domain Eukaryota; kingdom Metazoa; phylum Chordata; class Actinopteri; order Atheriniformes; family Atherinidae; genus Craterocephalus; species Craterocephalus fluviatilis. Next base: position 5,608 of record JBAMHT010091876.1, on the reverse strand, counting down.
CCCTGACCCTACCTTAGGGGCTGGAATCTATTTGAAACATGCTCAAATTGAGATAAAAAGTAGCTAATCTTGTTTATCTCGTCGAGCTGAGCGTCGTGGTCATACTTTTTCCAATTTTGTATCAACCCCTAACAACTGTTTTAAAAATCAGGAAAATTTCTAGAGCTTAGCCGACACCACAGCTTTGTTCAGCATAATTATGCGCATCTTTTGATGTGCCCCCCGTCCCGATCCGACGCCATGCAAAACCGCCTCTGACGCACTTCCACTTCCAACATCCACTTTGCTATGCCAACCCTAAGTAATCCTAACCAAATTCCCGAACATCCACTTCCAGTTGGCTAACTTCCACAATTCCACCTTCCACTTCCACATTCCACTTCCACAATTTTAATTCAATGTATCGGGCCCTAAATTACCAAACTACAAAGTGGGGACCAATCAACTCCAAATGACCTGAAACATGCTCATATGACCTCATGAAAATACATCCAAAATAGACATCCTCCACACTTCGATGAATATTCCACTTCCACTATTCAACTTCCAATTTAAATGTATGGGGCCCCAAATGACCAAACTACATAATGGGGTCCAATCATCTCCAAATGGCCTGAAACATGCTTATATGAAGTCCTGAAAGCCTATCCAATACAAACCCCCTCCACACTTTCCACCTCCACGTGCACTTCCACTTTAAATGTATGGGGCCCAAATTTGTCAAACTACAAAGTGGGGTCCAGTCAACTCCAAATTCCCTGCAACATGCTCATCCTGAAATCCTGAAAATACATCCAAATAAAATGACCACACACTTGTCCACTGGCAATCCCCTGCAATGAAACCCAGCAGTGGGCATTGCAAGTGGACAAGTTGTCCACTTCCACCTCCACATGTGCACTTCCACTTTAAATGTATGGGTTAAAAAATTTTCAAACTACAAAGTGGGGTCCAATAAACTCCAAATGGCCTGAAACGGTCTTATATGACATACATAATCCAAACATAATCACCCCACACTTTGACAAAAATTCCCCAACCACTTCCCCATTCACTCCCATTATACCCAAATTGGAAGGTGATCCTATTGGTCCACATGTGGTGTCAATCTGCTCAGGCAGACCCACTGATACAAGGAAAATTATTGGTTTCCAAATTCAACAAAGTGCTGCCCATTCATTCCCCATTGAGTCCACGTCAAAGTGCACTTTCCCATTCACTCCCATTATACACAAAGTGGAAGGTGCTCCAATTCACTCAAGTGGGGTGTCAATCTACTCTGGGGGATCCCCACAGATGGGAAATCAATGTTCTGGGATAAATTCTGTATTTCAACACACCCTTTGCCCCGTTTCACATGTTCCCGATGCCCCTCCACCAGGCCCTTCTAGGACAGTCTTGTACATGTTGGGCTGATCCCCCTGAGCCTTGAAAATGATCTGCTACGCCCCTGAAGCCCCCATTAATAGCAGACTTTAATGCCACCATTTTCCTATTTAAAAAGGTTAGGCACATGACAACCCTGACCTTTATAGATAGGAAAGTGGAAGGTGGAATTGGGGTAATTGCCACGCCCAGGAAGGACCCAGGGGCCCCCAATTTCAAATCCTATAAACCCAAACACCTGTAACTGTGACAGATCAAATATCACGCAGTGGTAAGGCCACAAAAGAAGCCTGTTGTTTTTTGGGCACTTTACGTGGTCTTACACACTGACCTTTGACCCCAGGGCCCTCAAACTGGGTACATACGTAGGGGGCCGTGGCCTGAGAAAACCTTGAAAGTTTGATGCCCCTGAGCCTTTCCCTTCAGGAGATATTGCCCTGGAAAGCACACTTTGTGAGTAGGCCACAATGTGGGCCTGTGCCAGTGAGGCCTTTCCGCTGGTGTTACTCGGGCCCTGCTCGAAGCAGGGGCCCCAAACTTTCAACACACATTCAGACTCACTCCCCGAAGAGACCCTGTAAGTTTGGGCCCTGTAGAGCAAAGGATTGTGGTTCCACAGAGTGAAATATGCGCCAAAGTCCGCAAAAGGAGCCCGTTTTGTGCACTTTCCGTGCTCTTACGCACTGACCTTTGACCCCAGGGCCCCCAAAGTCGGTACACCTGTAGGGGGTCCTGTCCAGATAAAGTCCTGAAAGTTTAATGCCCCTGACACATTCCCCTCTGGAGATATTGCAGCCCAAATGGTTTTGGAAGGGTCAAGGGTTTGACCTTTCGGAACCGCCTGGGCCCTGAGTGGGGGCGTGCGGAAGGCCCAGAATTCACGAGGTCCTGAAATTACATCCAAAAAACACCCTCCACACTTGGACAAAAGACTTTAGGCCACCATTTTGCTGTGCACGCCACATATATCTACAAATGCCTCTTTGGCCCCAACCGTGACCCATTTTCTAATCTATCCCATGTATTCCATTTTCCACCTTATCCCTATCCCTAACCCTCTTCCACTGTCCTATCTATCCAATGTATTCCACTTACCTATTTATCCAATGTGTTCCACTCTCCTCACTATCCCTAACTGGAACCCATTTTCCTATCTATCCTATACATTCCTCTTTCCTGATTATCCCTAACGCTAACTCTTCCACTTTCCTATTTATACCATTCAAACCCTAACTTCCAAATTCCCTCTAACCCTAATTTTACTCCACTTTCCTATATATCCAATGTAATCCACTTCCCTATTTATCCAATGAATTCCACTTTCCTAATTATCCCTCACCCTGACCCATTTTCCTATCTATCCCATACATTCCACTTTCCTGATTATCCCTTACGCTAACTCTTCCACTTTCCTATTTATGCATTGGATGGATAGGAAAGTGGAGTAAAATGAGGGTCAAATGGAATTTGGAAGGTAGGGTTTGAATGGATGATTGCCCATTTGCTCTGGTGGGTCAACCTATCACTGGAGCGCACTGTGTAGACAGTGTCAATTTCATCCACCAGCTGGAGGGGGACAGGCTGTACAAGGCAGGACTGCCCATTTAAACACATACCAGAGCACATTGACGAAGACAGGTTCATGAGTATGCTCGGATTTTGACTTACAAGGACTTTGGGACCCACTGGGATGAATAGAATAGTGGAACATGTGGGATAAATATGAAAGTGGATTTTAGTTAGGGTTTAGATGGAATTTGGAAGTTAGGGTTTGAATGGTTTAAATAGGAAAGTGTCAGAAAGTGGGAAAAGTTAGGGTTAGGGATAAACAGGAAAGTGGAATGTATGGGATAGATAAGAAAATGGGTTCAAGTTAGGGGCAATGAGGAAAGTGGAATACATTAGATAAATAGGGAAGTGGAATACATTGGATAAATAGTGAAGTGGAATATATGTGACAACCTCCTTCTGTCAGATTGAACTCCTTGATCATGCTTTCCAGCAGTTTTTTGGGTGGCTGGTAACGTAGTTTTGCACAGTTGTGATCCTCTATTTAAACACAACTAAAACATCGACCTTTGACCCCAGGGCCCCCAAACTTGGGACACATGTAGGGGCTCATGTCCTGATAAGTTCCTGCAAGTTTGATTCCCCTCAGCCGTCACCTTCAGGAGAAAGAGCATTGTAAAGTGGACAATTTAAGCAATCAACAATGGGGGGCCTCACAGAGGGGTCCTTCTCCCTACTGTTACTCGTCCCGTGGTTGGACCAGGGACGCAAAACGTTTTACACACATTCACACCCACCCCCTGATGACACCCTGAGAGTGTTGTGGGTCTAGACTAAAGGATACTGTGTGCAGACCATGGAATATTTGACAAAGGCCGCAAAGGAAGCCTGTTTCGGGCACCTTTCGTTGTGTTAAACCCTGACCTTTGACCCCAGGGCCACCAAAATTGGTACACATGTAGTGGCTCATGCCCTGATGAGTTCCCGAAAGTTTGATGCCCCTGGTACATTCCCTTCTGGAGATATTGCAGCCCAAATGGTTTTGGAAGAGTCAAGGGTTTGACCTTTCCATTTTCCTATTTAAAAAGTTTAGGGAGTTAGAAACCTAATCTTTTTAGATATGAAAATGGAAGGTGGAAGTGGGGTGATTCCTGCTACAGGAAGGGGCCCCGGTGGCTAAAATTTTAGGCCATAGTAGCCCCTCAGCTAACACACAACATATGTCAAGTGCATGTTCGTAGCTGCTTACACCGCAGAGTTACGGCAATCTTTTGTCAGGGAGGGATATGGGGGGCATGCAGCTCGAGGAAAGCACTTTGGATGTGATCTGGTATGTGTTTTGACTTTTCTGGGGGGGCGTGCAGAGCAATTTTGGCCAAAATTGGAGCTACGTCCATGGGCCCCAGATATGTGAAACTGCCTCTCGAGACGAGCGCGACGATGCCCTCGGCTTGTCTCTGCGACCCTCGGTCCCTGACAAACAGCCCCCCCAAAATACAACTTTTTCAAAGCTTTGGCGCCCCTTAGCGGCCGAACGGTAGGTCTCAGGGCCCCCATTCTAACATTTTCGGACTTCGAGCGTTCATTCGTAAGGCGGGGACCGCAGAGAGGCGTGTCTCTGCCTGAGCGTAGGGGGGTACGGCCCCCTCGAGAGGGCACCGTTTTAGCGCCCCTGAGCCCTCTATGGGGGGCGTGCAAGGGAACCAAAGGTTTGTTTCTCACATAACTCGGTAACCGTAGCACGTGTGCGATTGTATCATGCACGGTTGCGATCGGGGGGCAGGGTTCGAAAGAAAGAGACCAAATTTATGGAGAAATATCAATGTTTTTCACTTCCACTTTCCTACTTAGTAAGGTTAGGGAGTTAGAAACCTAACCTTTTCAGATATGAAAGTGGAGGGTGGAAGTGGGGCGATTCCCGCAAAAGTAAAGGGCGCAGTGGGCTGAAATTTTAGGCCATAGTAGCCCCTCAACGAACACACAACATATTTCAAGCGCATGTCCGTAACTACTTACACCGCATAGTTACAGCAGTATTTTTTCAGGGAGGCATATGGGGGGCATGCAGCCCAAGGAATGCACCTTGGCAGTGCTCTGGTCTTTCCAATGTCTTTTTTGGGGGGGCGTGCGGACCTATTTTGGCCAAAATTGGAGCTACGTCCACAGTGTCCAAATATGTGAAACTGCCTCTTGAGACGAGCGCGACGATGCCCTCGGCTCGTCTCTGCGACCCTCGGTCGTCAAGAAACGCACCCCCCAAAATGAAACTTTTTCAAAGCTTTTGCGCCCCTTAGCGGCCACAGGGCCCCCATTCCAACATTTTCGGACTCGGGGCGCAGAGACCTTTCCAATGAGCCCTCATATATCCATGTATGACAGGGTATCCCAAAGTTATCAAGGATCGACCGTCTAGGTAGTGGTCTAAGACCTTACCCCCATTTTTTGGCCCACGTGGGGCTTGGGGACCAAAAGAAGGACAGGTCCGGGGGGGACCATTTTCGGATATGTTGTCCAGGGGGCCAAGCCCTTTCCAAAGCCGCACCACACATCCCGCTGGGATTTCGCAGTCCCGAGATACGGCCCTGCCAAAAAACTGCGATTTCTAAGCCGCTACGAGCGTTTATTCGTAAGGCGGGGACCGCAGAGAGGCGTGTCTCTGCCTGAGCGTAGGGGGGTATGTCCCCCTCGAGAAGGCACCATTTTAGCGCCCCTG
>JBAMHT010091844.1:0-11248 GCA_037177075.1 Craterocephalus fluviatilis | reverse complement strand
TGAAATCTGCTATCAGGGCAGCAATCAATATTAATAAGCAAGCACCAAAGGAACACCAACATGAGCTGTAAGGCTCAACCCCTACGTTGAAGCAATATGTGTTTTTGTTTGCAGGAAAATGAACAGATGTTGCTTTGGTATGTGGTTGCACGAGTTGAGCTCTGCTAGGGGATATTTTCATTATAATGTAATGTTTACCCTTTATTTAACAAAGTTTACTTTTTTTCATGACAACAAAGGATTTGGACTTTGACTTTTGGGATCTTTTTGGATTGTCTTTGGGATCATTGTCCTGGTTTAGCCAAGTGTTAGCTATCAGAGAAATAGGTCACATTTGACTCCAGAATACTCTGGTATCCAGAGGAGTTTACCCCGTGTCGGGTAGGTGCAGAATAAACCCGGTTCATCAGGATTCCTTCTCCATGCTGCACAGTGAGGTGGTGAGGTGCTACTGCTGCGTACAGTATACAGACCAAACCTCTTCTTTGGTCTCAACTGTTCACACAACACTGTTCCAGAAGTCTGAGATGTAGCTTCTGGGTGTTTACATGCTCTCAGGGTGTTGAACAGTCTCAGTTTGGGTGAACTACTCCTGGGAAAACCTGCAGCTGCCAGGAATGTTTTCACTTCTGAATAATGTTCGTCTTTGTGGGATGATGCACATCCATTATCTTTTCTCCTCCCTTTAAGCAATGAGTTTCTTGGAATACTCGCTACATGAGTTAAATTAATTTATTCTATTGCTGAAATAGTTTAAGTACAAATACTGTATTTGCACACTGACAGTGCCCAGTTTTCTTCTCTTTTTTTTTGTTGTCCCTTTCTGCTTCAAACATGTATTGATGTGATTCCTTTATACTTGAATAATTAAAAAATGGTTTAAAATAATATAATTTTGTATTGTTTGTTGTATTAAAATTGCACCATTTTTCTGGTGCTTTGTTCAATTACGGGGAAGTTTTAAGGCTTCAACAATAGTTTAATAACCCACATTTTTAATCAAGTTTATTTCCAATAAATGGTTTATTCAAGTTGAAGACTGTTCATAAAGATGTGTTTTGTCTGAATGAGCACCCTGTTCCCCAGATAGTGCCCTTATAGGGGTCACCTCATTTTGTAGGGGTGTCCAATTGTCCAGAGAGGAAAAAAGTAGTGCACTCAAACTTAGGATATTGGATATTGTGTGAATGAAGGGCAGGGTTCACATTTGGACACAGCCATGGAGAAAAGTGGCTCGTTAAGGTTGTATTGTATTATGGTTGCATCTGTTTCTACCTTTATGAGCAAACTTAAGACTCATCAAAAGAGCATTTTCACACTTAAAGAGATACTCCGGCCTCAAAATGATGTGCCTCCATTTGTTTTTACCAGAATCCATTTTTCCACTCTCTGATGGTCCATCCCAGATTTCCTCCCAATCCTCCAAGCTATGCATGATGATGTGGAACGCAGTCCTGCATCTTGGTTTTCTTTCTCTGCATCGTCTCCTTCTGCAGCTTCTCAGTTCTCCAGACTCTGATTCGCCCTGGGCCGGGGGACAGGGACAGGGACAGGGAACGTGGTGACCAATCAAAACAGAGGGCTTTCCACACCATCACAATCATAATGGGAGTTCTTTGGCTGAGGTTCGTGGGAGTGCTTATCTCCAGTTTGTTGTCGAATGAGAAGCTCACACCCAGTTTATGTGTGGCGGTTTTATCTGCAGCGTGGTTAGTGATGCCCGGCAGTCTGGTGCCTCCTCTGCTGTTGCTGCACAGGGCAGGAAAACTACCAGGATGCAAACGCAGCACCGACTCAGGATAAACTTTTCGTTCAAAATTTTTAATGTTCTTGTTTGAATAATTTGATTCATAAAAGACCCCTAGTTTTACAACTGTGTAATTTGCTTAAAAGCATCTTCGTCACATTTGTCTGATTTCCTTACAAAACCTAGGATGCAATCAAAGTGTTTTCCCGGCTTATAACTTTTTGTTGTATTTCCATTCTCTGTGTTCTTATTCGCCCACAGCCAGGGAACATTGGTCAAGGCAGGATGCAGGTTGACCAATCAAAGCAGAAGGCTTTCAAAACCATCATAGTCATACTGGACGTGTTGTTTGTTATATTCGGAGGGAATCTTGTCTGCTATTTTTTGTACTCATTAACTGTGAATTTAAGAAACCTTACAGTTCCTGGGCTCTGGTTCACGTTGCCCAGTTCTCTGGTGTTACCTCTAATGTTTCTACACAGAACCGGAAACATACCAGGATGTAAACCAAATACTGAATCAGGATAGGGACTAAGTTATATTGGGGAGTGAGCAACATAATCATATGGTCATATTGAAAAAAGAGGCCCACAAATGCAAATTTGATAATTTAAAAGTTGAAAATGATGGCTGTGCCTTATTTAATTTGCATAGACGGGAAATAAAAGTGGTTATAAGATGTGGCACGCCTTAATTTTAAATTACCTCACCTTATTACTTAAAATATCTTGAATCCCGTCCATCATCCCTAACCCCCCCTCAGTCCATAGGCCAACAAAACTTGAGCTGTCATGCATGTCAGGAGTGGTTTTAAAGGTCATTTTAATTTATGGTTGGTAAAAGTCTGCACTGTTTACTTAAATGAACATGTTTTTATTTTCAAATGAATATGTTCATCTTAACATACTGATGCATTTGTTCAATTTCTGGGAAATATAAAATTATGTCAAAATTTAAGCCCTTTTCTCCATTTGAAAAAAACATACATACTGTGTTGTAGTTAAACATTTACTGGTCAAAGGGATCAACAGAACACATCCAATGTAAACTTTTTCCCACAAGGAGGCCAAAATCCAGTATATTGTAAAAAGAAAACTGTGCCAGAAGGGTGAAGGTTTTGGAGCTTCACGTACAGCAGCAACAAAACAAATGATAATTACATTATAACCATTTTATTTTAGATAAATCTAATGTATGCTATTGGTAAGCAAGGATTGCAAAAGTAACATTTGGTGTACCACAAGGTTCAATTCTGCCCCCACTTTTCTTTTTTAAGTCATGGTGGCTTGAACAAATATGTAACCTCTTGAAGACTTTTGATGATGCCCATTATCTTTCTGAACTAAACTGTGGTGTATAGATGCTTGTAAATTCGATAGTTGAGGATGTGTATGTTAGGTGTCTTGTCATTCCCCTCCCCAAAGTGTCTCTGGCCTCGGCTGATTGCTGACTCCTCCCTAATGTGTCTCACCTGTGTCTCGTTGTCTTACCTTCCCTGAGGTATTTAAGTCCTGTGCTTCCCTCCCTTCAGCGCCAGATCGTCTTGTGTCTTATGTCAGAGAGTTCCAGCGTTCCTAGTATGATCATCTTCCAGTGTATGACCTCAGCCTGCCTTCCCGGTTTTCCGCCCCAGCCTGATCCCTCTGTTACCTTCGCCTGTGTAAAGGACTGCCTTCCTGGATTTCCGAACCTCGCCGCCCGTTGGACTACGTCTTTGCCAAACCCCTGTTGTATCTCTGCCTGATTCAACCCAGTAAAGCTCCTTTTGAACTGCTCCCGCTGTCTGTGAGTCGTGCATGTGGGTCCACTTCCCAGCAGATCCATAACATTACGATCTGGCCTTTATGGACCCAGCCGACTCAGATCTGGTACGAGTAGCCCTGCGTCTACAGAGCCAAAGGCTTGGACAGCAGGAAGACCAGCTCTTGATGCTGCGCCAGGATATGCTGGCTTTGGCGGACCGGACCGAGCGGATGATGACCTCCCTTGGGGAACAAGTATGCACCCTCGCTCGCCTGAAACAGACTGAACCTTGTCTTCCTGATCCAGACTCGGCTCCACCGGCTTCCCTGGCAGCTGCCACTTCCCAGCAGATCCATAACAGTGTAAGTTTTAGGATGATTTATTTTCTGCCTCTCAAAATGTTGTAACCACAGTTATATGAAACATCCATTGCTACTATTTCACAAATAGGACTGATGAATCTTAAGTCTGTCTGTATTCAGTGTTTGACAACAGACAACTGTATTATAAGCAAATTTCTTTTCAACTTTATTTTTTGTCTGTGCCGTAAGTTTGATGACACGTCATTTTTTTAAATAAAACTTTCAGTAAACCACAGCTTTAAGAAGGTTGTGGATCAAACGCACTATTCTACAAAGGCAAGAAAAACCTCCAGTATTAACAATTACGCTGTAATTTTGTGTGAGTTACACATTCTTTATTATCTGTTACTATCTGTACATGACATCCTGCCATGAAGAATCAAGAAATCTATGGACCTGTTATAGATTAGGTGGTGTTGCAAATGCAAAAGTGATTTAATTTATTTTTGTGTAGGAGAGAAAAGACTTTCAGGGTTGTTTTTGTAATCGTGTCTGCACTGTGAAATCTAACAAGTTAGCTTTAGCAATAAAAAATAAATAAAAATTTCCAACTTCCTAAGAATGCGTTTAGTGAACTTGAGAGATGGATTTCTATCAACTGGAATGCTCTACGTTGGTAGAAATCAGATAAATAAAACAAAGTATCCTGTCGGTACATGATATTATTGAAAAGGAGCGATAAATTTCAAACAAAAAAGAGATACTTCACAAACTCTTTTTATTTCCAACACACACAATGGTTTTAAACATAGATATACTGTAGCCACTAACTTGACTGTCACATGACACTACTAAAATGAAAAAAATCCATAATTAATCTACATTATGACAAGTTTGTCCACAATATGTTGTATTTGAGGGAAGCAGTTAGGTCCTGTCTTTCATATAACGTAGTCTGCACTGTATATTCTATTCTAACGGAGGAAACAGGATAGTCTTCATTTCGTTTTTGGAGAATCTGAGCAGCTCTACAGCTCACATGCTGCAACTAAACTCAGGATAAGTGATGCTCCACGTCAGCTTTCCTGTTCCTGCACAGCAGCCAAATGAAGACGGTGCTGATGTTCCTGATGACGAGTCTGCCCTCTTTGCCCAGCGCCATATAGGCGATGGGCCAAACAACAGCCAGGTAGCGCTCCACACGGGTCAGGAGGGGTAACATCATCTGGACGTTCCAGGGAAAAAAGCAAATCTGCTGCTCCATAAATTTCATCCAGCGGAGGTCGGTTATGTGTGCAGTGATGCCGGTGATTGCCCCCGATACTCCAATCAGCTCCATGATGGCCATGTTGTAAGTAAAGAAGTCAGAGTGGCCTATGGCTGCCACTGAGAAACGGTGACATTTCCATTGCTGGAACCCCAGAAAGAGTGTAGCGAGAGACAGCGGGAGGATGACGACAACATAAGTACATCTGTAGACAAGGCCAATGTACCTGGCGCTGAGTATCTCAGAGCATAGGAGGTGAAGTGATGCTTGGTTGAAGGGGTGGGAGGGAGGCAGAGAGTCATTTGAGGGAGCCGGAAAGTTGACCGACATTTTTTACAGCTTAGATCTGAGAAAGAAAAAATATACAGGTTTAGATTAGCACAGACAAATTCTATTCGTATACAGCATTAGTTACAGTAACTGCAGGTGGTAAGGTGGATCCATGAGCAATTAAACTTAATCTTCATCAACTAATAGTACACTACTGTATGAAAAAACTTTAGATATACTGCTTGACTGATAAAAAGCAGAATTTATTTTCAGTAATAAAATCCCATTGCTACATAGACTGTTGTGGAAATTATTCATCCGGTGGAGAAACCAGACTCTTAGTCAGACTGCGTTCCGGAGCTTTATTGCATATGCACTGGTCACTGGTGCGCATGGAGAGGCCTCTGCCTTATCAGGCCACCCCGTGCCATTTATACCTGACTTGCGCTCATCTGCGCACGCAACAAAAGGTTTTACGGCATCAGTTTACGGTCTTTGGTAAACAGAGCCCCGTCTTTGATGTAGCAGAACAGGGCTATGAATCAACTCAATGTATACAAACTGAACTTAGCTAAACAGGATTAACTCCTGCTGGAATGACCTGTAAACAACCCTGGCATGAATGGAACTCCTTCTGTAAATAAAACGTGCAGGAATGCAAAGCAGGACTAGGAGTAAAGTAAATAAACATTATAAAGAGATTGAAAAATAAAAATTATTTCACAAGACCCTTGGATCAGATAAGATTTTTCTTTTAACTGATTTCTGGCCCATCTCTGCGTTGGTGTCAGAGGACATGTCCACCTGGGTCTCACCATGACACCAATGTGGGGATTATTTCAATTTAATACCACAGAAGAAATGTTCAACAAAAGTTTGTCTGATGTAAAAGGGGGGTGCCCCACATCCGGCAGCTTGTAGATGCATCTCTTCTGCAACACACCTGGATCAAATGCCTGTCTGAGAGAATTCTGCCATTGGAGGGCCGGGCTTGTGGTTTATACTGTAGTTTGCTTCCTTGATCTGTATCAGAGTTGGGTTAGGGTTAGGCCCTTTTCCCAACTTCCGAAACAATTAAATGATCCGATTAAGACGGGTTACCCTGAACGCATCTTCAAAGTTTTCCGTAAAACTCGTCATGCTTAAAAACAAAAGGTTCGTTTCAACATATTGGAAATACCAACTCCTTAAACCAAAGTTAGATTTAATTTTTTCATCTTAATGATTTTGGCATCTTCTACAAGATTATTCAATTTATAAAATTACTTAAAATCGAACTAGTTTCTGTTAGCAACACTAAGATCTTACCCAAAGATCAGCGAGCTGTCGTCTGCGCCTTCTGACTGCAGTGTGGTTGTGTAAGGGGTCATCTACTGTAGGTAAAGCCTTTCTGTATGGAAATGATTCCTGTCTCATCATTATTCCATAGGGTAGTCAGAGCAGATGTCACGCCTCTCACTGATGTAGTCAGTGAAGGAGGTTTGAACTAATGATCTATAAATCAGCAAGCAGAGTCACTATGGAGTCTTTATAAAGGAGCAAAAGATCTGGTCAATTAATGAGAATGAAGAAAAGTTAGCAAACAAGCTTTCGTTCACTCTGCGTTAAGCCATCGCTGATGAAGGTCTATGGCCGAAAGCTTCATTAAATGTCTATGTTTCATAGATGAGAGTGTGAAACCTTTTCATGATTTACACCCTGCGGCATTAAAAAAAGAAAAGGCAACATGTACAGAAGCCATCTTTTTCCATTTGAATCTTTTTTCATGTTCAATAACTAGCTTGATTGTGGGATTACTTTGGGCTTGTATTTTATATTCAAAATGTCAAATGGTTCCTGCCCAGTTTAACACTGTTTTTTACACAACTGAGAAGTTTGATGTTAAACTGGGACTAATAAAGGCCACATTGTTATAAAACAGACCCCACAAAATGTTATTTTCCCTGATTTCTGCTGGCTGAGTCCTGAAGACATGATTTAAACATGCATCGTCTTAATTCATGATTTTATCATATTATCATATTTTGTGTAATGTTTTTATTTTGGGTCTTTTTATTATTGGTGGATCTTTTAGGTTTTGTTTTCCTTTTTTTATGTCATTTTACTGTTTTTTTATTTCAAACATGTTTTTTTTATAGGTGAATTTATTGAACGGTCATTTTTAGTGTGTGCAAGTGGATTTCACTGTACAATGTTATGTCTTGAGGAGCTGTGTGTAAACAAAGTTCCCCATTAGGGCCAATAAGATTATTTGAAAAGATTTTCTGTAATGCAGCTATTCTCTGCTTTTCTGTGACATGGGGCAGACAGGAAGTCCCAAGTTTCCAGCCTGGGGAGCAACAAATTGGGTCTGGTCCAGACTTAATACTGATAAATATCCCCTGCTCATGCTTCAGTCCATGGAAACATCAGTCACAATTCAAATCAGCTGTAAACTAAAACTGCTGCTTATTCAAATCAGAGCACCTGTGTTGTGTTTTTTCCACACAAGGTGATTCATACAGCTCGCCCAGCTCACCTCCAGGGCTGCTGCCACTTAGTTGGCGTTTCAGTCACGCAAAATGTGGAATAATGCAAAAATGTGATTTGCCTGCTGCTGATCATGTAGTCACAGAGACATTTAATGAATTTGTAACATGCAAAAAAATCAAAGTCATCTTGCCATTTGTCTCTGCAACATGCTGTAAATCACACACACCCTCAGCACACACTGCCCAAATCTCAGTTAACAGCTGCTGAGTTTGGGGATGCATGCAGGAGAAAAACAATTGAATGACACAGCAGGGAAAGGTCAGTCAGTTTCATTTCTGAATTGCCGGTCCAAAAACTTTTGAATTATCCTTTTTTTCTCTGATTTTGCAGCAACCTTGCAGACTGAATAAAAAAGGGACTTTTTAATGTTTTGTTGATTTTATGCATCTCTTGAATATTTGTGTATTTAAACCCCAGCACTATGCACTCAGATAAGTGTGCATGAAGCCGGGTAGCATAGTGCATAGTAGTTGGAGCGACTGGTTACTGAAGACAATAAATCAAGGCAGGGTGATAGCAAGTTTATCATTTTAGAGGATGAAATATATATATATAGCATTTATACATATAATATAAAATGGAAAATCCTTATTTCAGAATATTTTCAGAAATACTTTTTGACTTCTCATTTAACTCTTCCTGTTTTATAATAACGATTACAAAGTAGCCTATCGCATATGTAGAAGAATTTTCACTGTATCACAGGTCAGAACAGGGGCATGTTTACCACTGCTGCATCACTATATCTTTATTAAGTTCACTCGTACAAGTTCTTGTAAACACAAATATCTGATCAGCCTAATCATTAACAAATATAAAGCCGTTTTTTATATGTTGCTTTAAATAAAGTCAGATAGACAAAACAGAGGTTACAACGAAAATCTGTTTGATCTGTTTCTTGTCTTGGTGTTGACAACTCACCATTGCCACCAGATGGCACTATTGTATCATATTTATTTTTGGCCACTTGGGGTCTGCAATCTTCACCAAAATGAAACATTTGACCGAACATCAGCCTTATGTGAGTAATAATGGATCATTTCTGGGATCAGTATTCAGTGTTTAACACATGTCTGCATTCCAAGGGGGGTGCCCTCTTCAGAAACCAGACATTGTAACTTGGCAGGAGCAGATCTATCTCTCATGGATCATGTGACCTGTAGCTTAAAAACACAGTGGTTTGTGCTTCATGCACCTTTTTCTTTGAAAGTTTGTCAAATCTGAACAAAGTAGGTGAACATGGAGTCTTAGGAGCCCAGAGAGACAAGAAATGTTTAATTTTGCAGATGTGTCATGTTTAGTCCCCAAAAGTACCTTTAACTTGTGGGAGACAATTTCATTGTCAAGATATAAATGAAAACCGTTTATGTGAATGATTTTCCACTATTGGAAGTAATGAATATTTAAAAATAAAGTAAAGATTTGTGAAAAGTTATAAATGTCTAAATGTTTCAACCGTACAAACATTTGAATCTCTTTTCCGTCTCCCTGTCCATCAGTCCTTCAGTCCCTCTATTTTTCTACATCTGCTTCAGTCCGACACAAATATGGCCGATAACTCCTCCTCCAGTCCTCTCATCTACTGCTTACAGTCCAGACCTGGATTATTAATCTTCACAGCCTTCTTCATCGCCAACATCTTCCTGATCCCTCTCTTCTTCCTCATCCTGTACATGGGTTACCAGCGATACCGTAACCAACGCTCCGTTTCCACGACGGCAAGCCACTCGGACATCTTTACCTACAACGTGGTGGTCCTGGAGCTGCTCAGCCTGGTGGGCTGCTGCCTTTACTGCTGCGGGGGCCTGAGGAATATTCCCCAGATGATGAGGGCGGGGCTGGATGTGTTCTCCTTCACTTCGCCTGGACAGTCTCTGTTTCATGTCCTCACCTGTGTGGAGCGCTACCTGGCCGTGGTCCAACCCATCACCTACCTGGGCCTGAGGCGGGGAAGGGGGGTCAGGATGAGGAACGTGGCTATCGGGGGTGTCTGGTTGCTGTGCCTCGCTTTGCTAGGCTGTGCTAAACTGTTCAGCCAAGTTACATTTATTTTCACCATCTGCTGCTTCATGGTTGTTTTGATCATCATCGTCACTTTCTGCAGTTTCTCTGTTCTCTGGATTCTGATTCGTCCTGGGCCGGGAAAAGGGGGCGCGGATCTGGACGGTGTTGACCAATCAAAGCAGAAGGCTTTCAACACTGTCTCAGTCATAATGGGAGTTCTCTGGATGCGGTTTGTGGGGGTGCTGGTTAGTGGTTTGATGTCCCGTGTGAGATTGGCAGACGTTTCGTGTGCAGTGAGCTCGTCTGTGGCCTTCTTCACCGTACCGGGCAGTCTGGTGCTGCCTCTGTTGTTTCTACTTAGAGCAGGAAAACTCCCCGGCTTTAAACAGGGCTCGTAGACCGCTCACCTGCTGGTTTCCACTCAGTTAAACACACCTGACATGGTCAACATGGTTGCTTTTAAAGTGATACCATGTAACATTTGGGCACTAGAGGTCCTGAACTTGACCTTTCCCCCAAAATTGAACTCATATCAGCCCAACACGGGTAATAATGGATGATTTCTGGGGTGAGCATCCTGCGTTTGTCAGCGCTCCAAGGGGGCTGCCCTCTTCAGAAACCAGACATTGTAACTTTGCATGAGCGGATCCGGCTCTCATGGATCATGTGACCTGCAGTTCTGCTCTCAGCTATAAAACACAGAGGGCTGTGCTTCATGCTACTTTTTCCTGGAAATTTGAACTAAGTTAGAGAGTGAACATGGTGTCTGTGGAGCCCAGAAAGAATGAATGTTTAATTTAGCTATACTCATCTTTTAGACTTCAATTTATTTTCATATACTCCGCAAAACTGGAAAAATATGGGCAGAAAATTTTCTATTTCACTGCAGTTTATGAAGGCAAAGTTACAGATAACATTTTTGTCAGTAGGAATACATTTTCTGAGGTCCTGAGATATCTGTCGACACCAAGAACAGGTTCATTTACCTTATTGTGGAACAGTCTTTTGAAGCTTTATATGTTTTAAAAAATACGTCAGGGTTTAACAGCTGTTCAGCATCACTTATCTTATTTATTTATTCTTATCTCTAAAGCTCAACTTAAGCCTAGCGGGGAAGCCGGAGCCTAGCAAGTAGACGGCAAGAGGCAGTTATACCCAGGACAGGTCCCCAGAGAGCTTTTTGCTGTGTTCATGCAAAAAACATGAAGTACATTTTATTAATTTAATCCCGGCTGATGTTACAGAAAACATTTGCACTGGATGGGATGCAGTGTACTCCAGAGCATCTGTTGTGGCCAAGTTTAACACAACGCCACCTAGTTTTTCTTACTTCAAAGAGACTAGGAACTCCGCCTAAAAATGTTAGAATCGAGGTCCTACAAA
>JBAMHT010091753.1:0-10000 GCA_037177075.1 Craterocephalus fluviatilis | reverse complement strand
ATTTTAATATGACATATTTTTGTTGATGTATTTATGTTGATTAGTAGGAGGTGCCTAACACCGGAAAAGGATATAGGTGAGCCAGGTAAATGCCGGAACGGTCGGTATGGGAGGAGAAACAGTTTTTTGATCGTGTCAGTGGCAGCTTGCTATGGGATGACGTGTCATTAACCTTTTTTTTGGCGTTTTTGTTTGTTGGAAAGCTGGGATAAATGAAAGGAGCTATTAACTGAAGCCTACAAGGAAAATATGAAAAGAATAAAGGAATCATTTCACTGAAAAGGTTTGGAAGTATTAGACATTTATTGGGGAAAAGTTGTTGCCAGAGCACGCGTCTAAAGTTCTTCCCATTCAACCAGCCAGATGTATAGTCCTTATTGGAAGACTCTACAGACAGGGTTACCAGCATTATTATTATAGCATTATTATTATATTAGTTGAAAATCATCTCAAAATTACATCATCTCTTGCAACATTATTGTCTATCGCAATAATTTTAAAGATGCTTACTCGCACAGCAAACCTTGTTATAAGCAGACGTCCAGGAGACTCAGCAGCTTGTGGTAAACACACACTTACATGTACTCGGCATCTCTTTGCGTGTCCTCCGTTGAAATCCCCAGCAGCACACAGAGACCCCGTCCGATGGAGCTGACCTGCTCCTCTCCCACTGCAGGAACACAAAGACTAATGAGCAACGCAGCGGCGTCGTTCACAACTTCCTTTTTATTCTGAGCCGACACCGGGATGGGACGATGTTCCTCACAGGAACTACTGGGAAATGAGAATATCCTGAAAAAGTGCTGCATTTCTGCTGCTTTGCTTCAAAGACGAAATGTACACATGTAGACAGTCAGCAAATCAGTATATTTTTCAGCTTTTGCTTATCAGAATTTACAGTTTCAGAAAATCTCAAATTAAAAAACTCAGAAAATTAGAATATTGCTTGAAATAAAAAAAATAGATTTTAAATACAAAAATGTCAGGCCTCTGAATGTAAAATCTTGCATCTGTACTGATAAGGTGTTGGTTCCACCTTTTATGTTGACTTGCCTGAGAAAAAAAAGACAACTTTTCCAGCATCTCCTAATATTTCCAGTAGTACCTGTTAGGGATGGGCATTCGATTAAATTGTCTTAATCGTTTATCAGGAAAATTATCAATTATACACTAAAATTCAATATTTATAGCCTATATTTAAATGAATTGAAAGTGGAAATAACTTAATGTGTTTTCTTATTTAAATTTCAATTATAAGATGAACGACTCTTGTGGCGGTTAAATGGGATTCATTCACTGGTTACACTGGAAAATATGCTCTTATATACTACTTCAGCACCAATCTAAAGGTGTGTTCGATTAATAATTAAAAGATAATTTAATCGATTAAAATCCTAACGATCAATTAATCGATCATCGATTAATCATGTCCATCCCTAGTCCCTGTAGATGTAACACGGCTTTGGAGGAAAGTCTTTAGCGTCACTGATTTGTTTTGTTCTCCAGAGCCTCTTAAATCAGAATCAGAATCAGATTTATTGGTAAGTTATTTGTATTACAAGGAATTTGTCTTGATTTTATGCTTACACAAACATAAAACATATGAAACATTAAATCAAGCAAACCAACAATATAACATTAAGACTGAGAAACTATATAAAGAAGAAGAGAAATTATATACAAATTACAGGTAAACCAACCCAGTATCCCATTAATAAAGAACGAAAACCTCCCCACATCTCCGGCTGCATGAAAAATATCAAGAAAGTGTTCTGGAGAGTTAATCAGCATGAGGGTGAGTAGAAAATGAAGAAACATCATTCTGCAGGTGAAGTTTTCCTTTAAAAACTATGAAGCCTACATCCTAGGAAAGGAGGCAAGGATGCAGGATGGAGGAAACAAGGGTGCAGAAAGGCTGTAAAATGTTCCTGTGGGGCATTATTAACCAATAATCTCTGTTTTTAAGAACTATTTTCCTTTATGGAACAATCAAGCCCAGGTTTGACCCGTTTATGAGCTTTGGTTTTTAATCTTAAACTAGTTAAAAAGCAGAAAATTATGGAAATAAGCTTGTTTTTTGTCTATCCTGCGCCCCAGGGTCCTTGATTGGGTCTTTATTTTTATTCTTTTGCACCTGAGGACTATTAATTACTGTTTAATTTAATATATACCCATTATTGTGCGCATTATTGGGATAAACTGGTTTCCACAAGTAAAACAGTAATGTTGTTTTTCATTTTCAATGCTAAAACTTTAGTTATTATTTACAGGCGTCTGGCTGAAACATTTATCCGTGTGGGGGACTGTAGAACAGGGCCAATCCGTCCCTCAGGAGTTATTTTATTAGGAGAAAAACTCTTATTTTCTGCTTTCACCGGTGATAAACAGTGAGCTGGGTCTCCGGTGAACTCATGCTAATGCTAACCCGGCTAACCGAGCTAACTGCGAGCTAACACTCACGCGCAGTTCGTCTCATCGGGGGGACTAAACAGCAACACCTGCCTGTTAAACTCACCTGTGACGCTCGCCTTGGTGACCCTCTGAATGATAGCTCTCATGGTTGTTGTTGTGCTTGTGTTGGGGAGCACGCTGTCACCACTTCCGGGTACCGGTACGTGCGGCGCGATGTCGCCCTCTAGCGGCGGAACCGGTCAGCGCATATCAGCCACTAGCTGCAGGGTTGCAGTTTATAGTCAGGCTGATCCATGATGTACGTTAAAATTCTGACTCTTTTCAGAAAATATAAATCCTCCTAGATAGATAGATAGATAGATAGATAGATAGATAGAGTGTATACACTTCTTTATTGAATTTTTTCAGTTAAAGTAGAAAGATAGCTGGGTGTGTCAGATTACTACAGAAATCTCAGAATCAAGATAAGTTTTGCTTTTATTTTTTGAGTAGATTCCCCTAAAACACAGTAGAACACAGAAATATCCTAAAATAAAACCACATTACTTCAATGGAAACCGGAGAATAGCAACCCAGTCTATTCAGGAACAATTAAAGTAATCCTAGGAAGGAGTAAAGTAACCATGTACCTGTGTTTACTGTGGATGGCAATGCTTGGTAAAGTCTTCTTTGCTTAGTTTCTGTCCCATCAGGTTGCTACGCTAAATGTGCTGAAAACTGTCTCGTTCTCATGAACTCTGTGGATCGTTGATCATGTTATTAAAGATGTTTACAGGTTTTTTTCTCCACCTCTATCTGTACAGGATCTTTCTGACAGATGTTAAACCCAATCAGAAAAAACAGGTTATAGCTTTAATGACTAAAAACAACCAAACAGAAGCAATAAGAAACAATCTGAAGTCAGTCTGGTGATACCGGGTTGTTGGTGAAAGTTTTTTTTATTCAAACACCATTAGGGCAGCTTGGTGGTTGTAAACGTCCTTGCACATCCACGCCATCGGCCGCTACTCGTCCCCGTCTCCGGGTCCTGGTTCTCTGAAGGACTGGATGAAATTGTAGATCCTTGTGGTGTACGGGACGAAGTCTTTCTTGTAGATGATGACGGTTTTGGAGTGAGCGGTTTGGTAGATGTTCTTTTCATCTGTGTCCGAGTCATCCTTCTCCTCTTTCACTGAGAGGAAAGGATAAAAATAACGGTTAGAACAGGCAAGCCAAGTTTATTTTTATTTTCTGTTCAAACAAATTCTAAGTGGTTTACATAAATTCAAATGTTATTTATCTATAAAGCACCTTTCAGGCCAGGGCAAAAACAATGCATGCATAAAATAATTAAAAACAGACTTAACACAACACATATAAGAACACAAACATAATTACTTTCATACACACACTCACACACACACTCATACACACACAAATAAAAGAAAAAAGTTAACTCCTCCCATCCAAGTCTTCACTAACATTAACTTTTGTCCCTAATGTCTCTCTTTTAACTTAAAAAGGCAAAGGTAAATATGTTTTTCTACCTTTACATAAAACATTATACGCAGTATGGATGGTGCAAAGAAAGCATCAAAAAACAGTAAAAGGCAGCAACTAATAGCAACAAAAAAAAAATTCACAAAAAATAATTGAAAACTTAATTAAAGATATAAAGCACACATAGAACTGATTAAAAGCAAAATTATTTCAAAATGACTGTGCATTAGAACAGAAATAATAATTATATAGAAGCTAAAATCTTTCAGCTCCTTCACTTCCATCCAGATTCACCTCAAACTTCTTCCAACGTAACAGTGAAAGAACCGAGCTCCTCCACATTGGTCCAGATCATCATTACAGTTGGCGGCTTCTCCCTTATCCGACAGGTAGACATCAACCCTCCTGCATCTAACATCACCTGGTCTGACGGTTCCACCTTCACAGCATCAACCGCCTCCATCCTTAAAAATCAAACTACCTGCATCAGTAATGCTGGATCCTCCACAGACTCCATCGACTTCCTCTGATATCATTAAAAGCAGATTTAACCCACTAAAGTTATATTTACACTCTTAAGACACATAATATGCCAAACCTGATATTTCACAACCACAATGTATTTTTTAATTAAAGAAAAATATTCCATTGTTTTTAATATTCGTTAAATAATGCAAATAAAATGTAAAAACACATCCGATGTAAATCATCTTTCAAATTGTATTTAATATTTATACAGACATCTCGTCTCAAATTGGACTTCATGAGTCTAAAATGAGATCAGAGAAAACAAACAAGGTTCGATATCATAATTCAAACCGGGACGACTTGAGAGGATAAATAATTAAAGAGAAAATACTGTAAAGAAGGAAATAATGTTTGTACAGCTTCATCAGGCAGAAAGTGTCCCTTTGTGCAGAATGGTCATTTTAAGAAAAGAATTAAACCGAATTTACTAAACCTGCTTGCTTTTCCAGTGCACCATCAAATAAACTGTTAACTGCACGCCCATAACTATGATATTGAACGAATAATAAAAATGGGGAAATTCTCAGGCGGGTTCTGTATTGTCCCCGTTACTGACTCGTTTATCTTTTCTGTTATCTCGTAGATTTATGAAAATACCTCTCGCAACAAGAACTCTTAAAGCCCACATTCACGATACTTATATTATTGCAATTGTAAACTCTTAGTGGATAATTCGGCGTATTTTTATTTTAAAAACACAAATAAATATTTCCATTATTTATATTATTTTTCTTCGTATTGCACGTGAAACCGGAAATTGTCCGACTTCTGACGCACCATGTAAACATTAAACAGTCTGGCTTGGTTTCATCCCTGTTGATGAGTTATTTTAGCTTTTTGTCCTGAAATAAAAACATAAAACAGCTGACATCTGACCCGCAGGTGTGTCTCACCTGGGATGTCCTCATAACGACCTGTGTATTTAAAATACGCGAACGAGGAGATCATGGTCCAGATGCCGAAAGCGTAGAGCGCGGACACCCTCTTATTCCATTTCACGATGTCCTGGAACTTCATGATGCTTCTGGTGACCCAGCAGCGCTGAAATTCATCCGCATGTCATAGATGTTGCTTCCCATCAGCAGGCTCAGTGCGCCGCCATCATTTTCTTCTTCTTCTTGCTTTTTACGGCAGTCCGCATCCTTAGAGGTGAACTGCCGCCACCCAGTGGAAACGCTGACGTCCTACACTGCCCGCCCAGTTCGCCTTCAAGCCGCCCGAAAACACCTCCAGAGCTGCTATCCATCCTGGATAATGGTTCCCACCCCCTTCATGGGACTTTCAGAGCCCCGGGGAGCACCATCAGCGGCGGGCTGCTCCACCCACGGTGCTGCACGACCTCCATGGCTTCTGTGTTCTTTATTTCCTTTGCACAGGATTTATTTTTAACCACTTTTTCTTGTCTTTTATTTATGTAAATATAAATGGGTGGTTTTAATTTCTAATTCTATTAATTAATCATATTTTGATTTATTTTATTCATCTTTTTGATTTTGTGTATACTGTGTATACAAATAGTTGTCTGCAGCACAAAATGTCCCCATTCAGGGATTTGATTTGATTTATTTCAGATCTCCATTAGTTGTGGCAATGCCAAAGCTATTCTTCCCTTAGAAAATATTTACAATATGCAAATGAATTTTTACACACTACACACAACATAACCACTCATACATAGGTCAAAACAAAAACTAAAGCAGATGAACTAAATAGCAATATACAGGACAGCTCCCAAGCTCACAGTGGTATGTAACATTATACATATTACCATATTTATACCAGTTTGCCTCTATTATAGCCAACATATCAATAAGCCCATTAAGGTTGCTTCCAATTCACTACAATCCAGACACACCACATTTAACAGTTAGGATTAAAATATCAAATAAAGAGGAAACTCCTCTAACAATATGCATCTCATCAGGGCTATTTATATTGCAAGAATTGCAATTTTGATAAATAACAGTCTATATTATAATAGACGTTCTAGTCCCAAACTGCTGGACCGGATCGTGTTGAGATTCTGGATCTGGGTCTAAATATGAGGGGTGCTGGGTGGACGGTGGGGTTTTCCTGTGGCTCGGTGGAGGTCTGCCTGTTTGTAGCTTATGATGCTTAAAAGCTCGAAGGAAACCTGGACCTGTTTGTAAAGCTGACGAGGAATTAGATCTAAAAGACCGATGGGGGATGTAACAGTGATGCAGACGATCCAGTTTCTTTATTTCTGATGGATGTTTATAGCTTGTTCTGTAGGCGGTCATACATGTTACATGGCTTACATGTGTTTAATTCAGTTTATGAACAAGTTCATTGTGCAGAGCTGTGTATTTTCTGCTTATTTTTGTTATATTTATCGCTGTAAAGTAATAATTATGCTCCTCTGAGTTCCTCACATCTGCACATCTGGAACTTTAATAGTTGTTTCCATCATTTTATTTCATTTCATTTTATTACGGTGAGTTTTTCCAACTTGCTGACAGATGAGTGATGCTGGAAAAATGTGTATCTATGATTAAATTAGCCAGGAACAATCAACTCATGTTCAGTCTCGATCGAGATTAACAGACCACTCCCATTTCAAATTCCTCCACTGAATTATGTTCAGTTTATCCCCTATTTTAAAGAAAAAGTGGAATATTTTAAAGTTCAGTTACATGACACCTGATGCCCTCAGCGCTGCATGTATAGCAGATGAGTCAGACTTATTTCTCTGATTTATTATCCTGCTGCTCATCATCTGTGGGCTAAAGACCCAACATGCCCTCTGGTTAAACTCTCCTACAGCTCAATCTAAACCAACATCGCTGGAACTCTGACTCAGTTTCATAAATTGGGACAAAATGTAAATTTTTAAAAAGTAGTCATTCTAACGGACTTTTATTTAATATCACACCATCTCTGGTCTCATCTTCTTTCTGGCTTTTTATCCTCTGACAACATGTCCGAGTCCCCCCCTATGATCTTCTCTATGGATGGTCCACTGAAAAATAAAGTGCCATAAACAGTTCAGTTCTGATGTGCAGCATTGAGGACATTAATACATTTTTTGAGCAGCCTATGCATTTAAAAAAAAGATTTTTGATTTTTTGCATTAATTTTACACAATGAAATGAATGAATATATATGATTATGTAAAATAATTTCATAACTCCCACATTTGAAAAGTAATTCAATTAAATTTTATATATTTGTTCCTTTCAATTGATGAATTTACATATTTTCCATCTAGATTCCACATGCATTATTCCCTCAGTCCCAGGTATGGGGAACAGATTATGATCAGAGTAATGTTTACCAGATTCATCCAGCTGGCCGGACTGGACCTTCTGGCGGGCCGGTTTTGGCCCCCGGGCCGTGTGTTTGACACCCCCGTGTTAAAGTTTTGATGGTTTTATCATGTTTGATGTCGTCTGGAGATCTTTTGATGTCTCTGCTGCCTTTCTACCTTTAATTTCCCACTTTTTAAGCTTTGAAAACATCTGCTGACTTTAGCTGTTTTACATCAAATTATCATTATTCTTTCCAGAACGTGTTGCAGACCTAAAATGGGAAAATTAAACGGTGAAATTAAAGTTTCAGACACTAAACATTGAAAATAATCATGTTCAGATATAAACCTGAGAATAAATCTTGCCCTTGCTGCAGGATTATAACCTGACGGTGGCAGAGACGATGCAGCCCAGTGCAGCTCATGCTCGTTTTTACCGAAGCAGGCGATAAGTGGACGAATCCTGAACTGAAAATGATTTAATTCTGTGACATCCACATGACCCGAGGATGATGAGACAGCACTAAAACATGACAGGGAGTTCATAGCATCACCAAGTCAGAAGAGTTCCTCCTAAATTTAACGTTTCAGGTGCTGGGGGCACCTGCTGCCCGTGATTCATACCAAGTAAAACAGGTTGAAACTTTTTGCTCATAAAACTGTTCCATGTGGAAATTTTACACATTTTAATGGTTTGGTTTGAGACTTGGGAGCAAATCACAGCTTGTGGATGAGAGGAGGGACATCCAGGACGGTCCTGTTCATCCTGGAAGTTTGTTCTTCTTTTTAATAGAGCAACCGGGCAAATCTGCCTCTGACTATCGGGATTTTGCTTCAGGGGACAAAAACATATTTTATCATAATTCTTATTTTTATATTTTATCAACATGAAATAGTAAACATTTGTAAAGACTTTAGCTTGGTCGTCAGACACGAACCGGCCCAGTTTAATGGACACGTAAAGGAAAAAGATTATTTAAGGCAGAAAAAAACGTTTTTATAGGATTTGCTGTTCAGTCAACAACCTTTATTTAACTGTGGATTTACGTTCGGGACGGTTTCAGACGTGTCCCAGCAGCAGTGGAGTAAAAACATCTCGTGTGCTGACATTTAGCTTCGTGTTTCATCTTGTTTCCGAGTCTGTTTTTATCCCTTCATCCGACCATGAACACCTCAGAGCCACAATAATAAGATCTGATGAGTTTCCCTTTTACTACCTCTCATTCCACTTCTACTGACTGTACATCATGTGTGGGGGGTTAGGTCCCTCCAGGGCTACCATCCTGTAGGTAGATCATTATCACTGTGGAGTAAAAAACATTAAGCCAACCTTATTTAAGAAGCACTTTACAACCGCAACCACTGAACAATGACAGAATTAAGAGATTGAAAGACATCAGATAGAAATGAGCTCATCAGAAACCTGCGGCTCACCTGGTTTTAAACTTTCTCTGTTTATTTTGCCGTCTGTGGTCAGAAAGCAGAAAGCTCGGTTCCACTTCTGTCCCTCATTTCATTCATAAGATCCCCATCAGCGACTAAAGATCACTTCTGTTCCTCCTGGGTCTCCTCTACTTTTCATTACAAGTTTTACCATTTACTTTAGTTTTTACATCATTCAATCACACCCACCCACACACATTTACAAACAATACAACAGTCCACACCCACTGAAGAACTCACAAAGCAAAAGCAAACAAAAATATGTGCAAATAAATAATTAAGATTTCAGTTTATCCTCTTTCAGCATAGAATAGCTCACACTCCACCATGAGAAACCCCACCAGCCCACCCAGAACCCCGACACCGTCTAGAACCATCTGGATCCAGATCCACAGCATCAGAGCTCCACTCAGGCATAACACATCAGTGGAGGAAGAAGAAGAAGAAAAGAAGAATCCCATGTATGTCAGAAAGCAGCTTCTCCATGACAGAATCAGATATTAAAGTCGTTTCTGGACACCTGAAGGTAGAAATCTGGATGCTGATCAGGGATGTGACCCGGGTCCCCAGCTGTTACCCAGTTGCCCCACGTGGGTAACAGCTGGGGCAACTAAAGTCCATTTGACTAAAGTCCTGCTATGAATTATTGGCTCTGCAACCAGCCCAGGAGATGATCTGTGATCCACCGTACGTCCCTCACTGCAGACTGAACCGACTTCATTTACTTCCATGGCTGCTAAACTAGTAAATAAGACTAGAAAAGACCTGAGATTAACAGATTAGCACTTTTGTGAGAAACCACAGAAAAAATTCTGTGGAATTCTGTAGCAGGAGTCATGCCTCCATGCAACTATGTGTGTGTTGTTTTCC
>JBAMHT010091528.1:0-11422 GCA_037177075.1 Craterocephalus fluviatilis | reverse complement strand
AAGGTATTTTACTGCTGTATTTTGGATTTATGACATTAAGAGTTCTGAACTACATCACATTCTGTTCTATAGAGTTCCCCATTGAAATGATGATAACATCAAAAAATGACAATATTATCAGCAAAGATCACTCTCATCCTGTTCAACATGTCTCATAGTGTCTTTATTAAAAACTAATATAATAAGAATCACTGTAGTTTCTGTAGGCAGAAACATTGAAATAATAACATTTAAACATCAAACATACTTAGATGTGCATTGAACATGGCATCTTATGGTAACTGTAGTTGTAAAAATTGGAGAAAACATCCAGCAATGGGCTGTACTTGTATAGCACTTTTCTTGTCATGTGACCAGTCAAAGTGCTTTGACACTACATGTCTTATTCACACAGCACCTATATTGAAACATACTTGGTGCTAAGTAGCGAACCAGTCAACCCACCGATAGGCACATCGGGAGGCAATGTAGGGTTCAGCGTCTTGCCCAAGAACACATGTAGACATGTAGTGGAGGGGAATTGAATCACCAACCTCTTGATTGGTAGACAACAGCTCTATCCACCTGAGCTACAGCCATCATACGAATACATTTCCTTGCATTTAGTGCACAAGACCTAATCTAGTCTCACAGATTTCAGAGGAACTGGTACAGAAATTAAACTTCCACTGTTTCATGTACCATAAGTAGAAATTAAATGTGCATATAGTCAACATTACCATATTAAAGTAAGTTGGCAGAAATATAGTTCTAAATAAATAACAATAATGTTTCCCCCCAGCATTCTTAAAAACTACAAAATACATCCAGACTTCAGACTTTGTCCTTTGAGGGAAAATTTTCCAGTGTCCATGTGGTGTCCTCTGCCATGTTTTCAGAGGCCAGACAATGCAAACTGTGTCTGAGGGACTGCGGCTGTTTTTCCAGGCAATGAGCAGCATTACAGAGTTTGTCACAGTGCAATAATTGGGGTTTCACAATATATAAAATCTGAAATGACAATACTTATTGCCATGAATAACTTAAAGGAATAGTCCGGCCTCAGAATAATGTGCCTTTATTTGTTTACTTACCCTCATGCTGATTGATACGTTGGAACACTTTCTTGATATTCGTCATGTAGCCGGAGATATCTGGAGGTTTACGTTTTGCTTGAGTTTGGCGATAGTGATGTGGAATAGGGTCCGGTCAAAAAAGTCCACAAAAACTTGGCAATATTCCTCAATACTGCTCGTCCAATGAAGACCGCGTGACCGGCGAGACGCTGGATGCATTGGCAGCCGGGGAACACACGCTTGTGTTTCTCGCAGGAAGTAGAAGTAAACAGGAAGTAAACAGGCTAACGGTTTGGGCTCTAAAAATATACTAAATGATGCCATTGATGCGAGCAAATTATGGACGCTACCCACTCAGGACACGCAGACTTCATTGGTCGAGCAGTGTGGAAAAAAGTCCACACAAGTTTGTGTGGACTTTTTTCACTGGACACCATTCAACATCAGCAAAACGTAACCCTCCGGCTACATGATAAATATCAAGAAAGTGTTCCAACATCAATCAGCATGAGGGTGAGTAAACAAATGAAGGCACATTATTCTGAGGCCAGACTATTCCTTTAACAATTTATCTTTTTATGAAAAACTGTTACATCCCTACTTTGCTCATGAACAGTTCTTCTTCTTTTGTTTTTTATATTTCTGTTCACTTGGCAAGGAGGCGACTGCTAGTGCGTAGGACGACAGACAGAAGAACTTGCCATCTTGCAAACGTCACTGGACACAGTAAGCCACTGGAAGAGCATAAGCCATTTTCACATGTGACTCTAGCAATGAGAGAAGAGGCTGTGTCTATGTCCTTGTGCCAAATGTGACTTCAAGATTGATCAAATGTACGTTTCTGCCTGGTTTTGAGCCAGGGACCTTTTGCGTGTAAGCGAACGTGACCTGACGCCCATGGGCCTCGATTTCGGCAGGAGCTGTATGAATGACCGAGCACAGGTCTGTCCACACCCTAAGTGGGACGATTGTTGAGGCGTGCTGATTTTTCAAGACCTTTCTCGTGACTGATTTTTTGGAATTGTCTTTCATATTCTCACCCCGTTATGCTTCTGACACAATCAGCCATCCCTTCCATTCATCATAAATTCAAAGCCTATTGCCCTAAGCTTACACATTCTAGCCCCATTATTGCAAGGGAATTCCCTTCCTTTGTTGATTCCGGGAGAAGACTTTACACAACAGAAAAGTTCATACCAACTGAACACACTTGGCAAGGAGGCGACTGCTAGTACTTAGGAAATACTTTTCGTAGTCAAAATAGTGACTTCTGTTGTCCAACAGACAGAAGAACTTGCCATCTTGCCAACGTCATTGGAAGCAGCAAGCCACTGGAAGAGCATAAGCCATTTTCACATGTGACTCTAGCACTGATTGCCGTAACATAGTGATTACTTCCTCTGTGTCAGTCAAAAAGGACTCTCTCCTGAGCCATGGCAGCAGGTTGGAATGAGATATGCGTTTGGATGGTAGTATTGCAGAGTGCTGTCTCTTACACTGTGCTGATGACTAAAGTTAAAACATGACTATGGCATGGTACACTACGGCCATGGTCAAGGGTGTAGTCCTTTAAGATGAAACTCTGGCTGCTTGGACTTTCTGCAGTGTTGTGTCAAATTGGTAGCAGTTGAGACCTTCTTGGATCCATGCGGAGTTCCTTCTTAGCATAGTGGACAGTATCTCTGACTGTCACATTGTAGATGGGGATTGGATTCCCAGAGTGGATGCAAAGGTCCTTCCTTCAGCAGATTTGGCTTTGCACAGAAGCTTTTGTAGTACACATACAAACACCAATAGGCAACATCTTTTAGAGTGTGTTGAGAATTACCTTGGTTGGCTGTACAGGATATCTGATGGCTATGCTTTCTCCCAGTCAAAGTTGTCTAGATTAGCATGTGGATGGCACTGGTACAGAGGGAGCCTGTGACAGGAGGCACAGTGGTTTTATATCTGCCCTACTGAAGTGTTAACAACGGGAGAAGAGGCTGTGTCTCTGTCCTTGTGCCAAATGTGACTTCAAGATTGATCAAATGTATGTTTCTGCCCGGTTTTGAGCCGGGTATCTTTCGCGTGTAAGGCTAACGTGATAACCGCTACACCACATAAACCGCTCACGGGATAAGCTAATGCTAGTTGGCACAAGAAAACAGAGGACAAAGTTTGAAAGATAAAAAAAAAGCATTCTGAAAAGGCAGCATATGACACAACATACTGTCAGAAGTGGGATTCGAACCCACGCCTCCAGTAGAGACTGCGACTTGAATGCCAGCAGCCACTTATGCGTCCGTCAATCATTGTCAAACATTTCCAACATTTATCCAATGAGCATCCCTGCTCCAACATTCTGCGGCCAATCATCGTGGCCTATTCTCCCCCGCTTCCATAATTTGACGAATCACAGTGAAGAAATGATGGACCCTGTGGAACCGGGAGGGGGCGTTCACCTACCGGTATGTAATACAGTAGCTAGGCTCTTACGGAACGTCATTGCCAAGCTAGCGGCGACTACAAAACACCCGACAAAATGGTGAGTGTTGACACTTACATTATTTCGCTAGTCATAACGTGTATTTTATGTCAACCTTGTTTGTTGTGTTGTCATTTTCATACATATTAAGCTGTTTGCCATTTACTCCGGGACGTCCATTCATTGTCAGCTAGCGTTTATTGAGCGTGCCATTACGAACGCTTTTCGAAAAACAAGGCCTTGTGACTGAAATAATATAATAATAATACTAGTGATAATAATAATTATTATTATAATATGCCGTTGCTATTCATAACGTGTATTTTATGTCAACCTTGTCTGTTGTGTTGTCATTTTCATTCATATTAAGCTGTTTGCCATTTACTCCGGGACGTCCATTCATTGTCAGCTAGCGTTTATTGAGCGCGCCAGTACGAAACCTTTCCAAAAAACAAGGCATTGTGACTGAAATATTATAATAATAATAGTGATAATAATAATAATTATTATTATTATAATATTCCGTTATAAGTCAAACGTAATAACGACAGTTATGACAGTTATATTAGCTATTAGAGCTAATACTCACCCTTGCCGGTTATTTAAACCTTTTATTAAGACTAATGCAAATGAATTTAGGGCTGTAAACAGTTGTTTTTAATCAGCCAAATGATACCTCCATACTTAACTCAGGTTGTCACATCCTGCACTATGAGGTGTGCTTATTTTCATTGGGGTAGCCAGGTAAGGTAGCTGCAGAATTAACATTACAATAGGCCTGGTACAGTCTGGTTGTTTGTCATGTTGTGTTGAGAGCATTGTGTCTTTCCAGTCCCCCTGACAGCGTTTGACATGGTTGTAGACCTACCGTAGTTAAAATGTAAATATTGTATGAAATGCCTGGTTATTCACTGTGACCATATTATGGAAGTGTCTCATGCTTTATTAGAAGAATACCGGGTAGTTACCAACTACTGACCTATCTGTTAACATAACAGTTAAGTATTTTTACAAGAGCACATGCAACTACTTCTTATCAGGATTATTGTACAATTACAAAGCAGGTGGTCTGGTTTTCATTGTGTAGTGCTTGAATTATTGTCATGTGATTAAAGTGTTTTTTATGTCACCAAAGGCATCTAAACAAAAGCCACACAGGTCAATGGCTGACTCGGAGTGGCTGTCACGCTTAAGAGCGTTTGCCAGCACTGGGGCCTGGCCTGCAAACCAGGGAAACAGGCCAGCTCCCAGGCAAAAGAAATGGTATGAGCTGTATCAAAGGGTAAGAATACATTCATGGCGCAGTTTATTGCATTAATTGTTATTTACCCTTATTATACACTTACACACTCCCACACTTACTTAATACATTAAGTAACATGTACTGACAACAATTTTCCCTTCAGAACTATGCTTTTTGTTTGTATAGTTACATTATATGCAGTGATATGATATGGCTTCATTTTAATAAAATTTACAACTATTATTTCTAGATTGACAAATGCCCCATGCAGGTGCAAGGACAGCGGTCCTTGTTTGGACAAAAAAGATCATGCTCATGTGGATTCCACTCTCAGACGGTAACACAGCCTGTTTAAAGCTTAAGCCTTAAGCAGAAGTGGTGTCTGTCTGTATATCAGTGCTTAAACTAATATTGACCCCTTCACTGAACAGCAGCTTGCTGGAGCAGGTGACCAGAGGGATGTGGTAGCTGGCCCTTCCCACAGTGCTGCGGGGCAGCAGAGTGGGAGGCTGGCTGCTGGTGGTCAACAAACTGCCACGCAGCAACAGCCTGCAGCTTTGAGTCCCGCTCACAGCACCGTGGGGCCGGTCCGCACAGCTGAGGGGGGGCAGAGTGCAGTGCTGGAGCAGAGGACAGGAGTGGCAGGCCAGAGGCAGCATCCACCTCTGACTTTATCAATGGTATTTTATTCTTAACATCAAGTTAATGCATATTTTACACATTTTAAGTGAAATTCACTGAAGGATTATCTGACAATGCGGTCCTTTCATAACTTAATATTTTGCCTTGTTGCTTCTCATTTTACAAAACCGAAGTTTTGGGGTGCTCATATGGCAGCGGCAACACCCAATCTCAGCAGAGCCAGAATAGGGACTCAGGTAAATAGAGCTTCAGTGTCAACTTTTCTGTTTTGGTGATTAATTAAAATGACTAAGACTGAATATTTTACAGACCCAGGTCACCGATAGCCCTGGCAAAAGCCTCAGCTCTCCAGCCGCCACTGCTGTTGTAGGTCAGAGCGTCAGTTCGCCAGGCAGCATCGCTTTCCCTGTAAGTAATACAGCCGTGTGTCATGTGGAAAAGTCAGGTGTATCAAATGATAACTAGTTTTTTTTACTTTGATTGTGTCGTAAATGTTGTGTACCTTTCTAGACTGCCGGTCCTGCAGATGCTCCGCCGTCAGCACCTGACCTCATCCCCACAGCAGAGTGTGCCTCTGTGTCAGTAAGTAATTCAGCAATTGATTTTATACTGTTTACAGCATCATTCATGCTTTTTTTACTAGCTCGTACTGTGCTTATGCATTTTTCTGTTATTTCAAAGACTGCTGATCCCAGTGCGGGCCCAGCTGGGGTAGCAAAACCTCAGCTTCCCCGTTTGTGGGCAGAGGGCCTGCCACCCGAGGACCACAAATGGATACTGAAGACGCTCCTGAAGAGTGGGCCCAAGGGAAAGCTGGAGCTTCAGGACAACCTGAAGCTGTGGTACTACCCACCACAGCCAAACCTTCTGTACCACCAGGCTCCAGCACCAGACCGCTTTTTTGCCCATCCACTTCTTGTTTGGATGCCTTACAAGCTGTGGAGGGTGAAAGTAGTCTGCCCAAACTCCGCCTGTGGTCAGCACCAGCTCACTGGAGCTGGGCTGCACAAGAGGGCACGGCAGGTCCTGGATATTGACAGGATTTATAATATGGTGACAGAGACTCTGATCTGCACAAAATGTAGAGCCACCCACGTGTCTTGGAGTCAAGCTGTGCTCACCCAGCTAAGCTTGGCTCACAGATCAGAATTTCGGGTCATTCTCACTAAAAAGCAAGTCACATTTTCTACTTACCTTGTTAAATCTAATTATGAAAAGGATTATCACTGATTTATTTTGTTTTTCTGTGATCAAGGTTTGCATGTGACATCCGGGTGATCCGACTTCTGCGGGAGAGAGGCCTAGGTAACAGCCCGACGCGAGTCCTCAAGCAGCTGAGGGAAAACCACACAGAGGAGTGGCTGCAGCGTGTAGCGAGGTACACAACCGAGTGTGTGGGTTTCCGCCAGCGCCCCGGACTTTTACCCGTGGCCTTCTCTGAGCCTCCAGAGCCTGCTGTGGTGCCGAGCTGTAAGTGGCTCCTCTCCGTGTACGGCCAGGACATCCTTACACGGCTGGATGACATCAAGGCCAAGATAACCTCAGTTTACGGCACCATTCTAAAAATGGACTCAACCAAAAAGGTTTTCTTTTTTCTCTATTTTACCCTTTAAAACAGTGTGTTTAAGTGATTAACTACCACCTGCATTTCATTGTGTAAGGCTCATGTTCACAGAAGCTCAATGACTTTTGTGTGCTTCAGATCACCAAGAAACTTGCCGGGACAGCGAAAGGCACAGGACTCTGGCTCACTTCTGTTGGGAATGAGAGTGGTCAGATTCTCATCAGTGTGCTGACTGCTCAGGAGGGAGCTGGCCTGGACATGATGGCAGCACGACTGGTGAGGAGATACCAGCAAGCCAGTGTGGCTCCCCCTGCTGTGCTGTACGTTGACTGTGGGTGTTGCACGGAGGCTGGGGAGACCCGGCTGCAGGCCAGGTTTAGCGGGTGGCCGAACCTCATCATAAGGCTGGACATCTGGCATTACATGCGTCGCCTTGCCCTGGGATGCACAACAGATGCTCATCAGCTGTACCCACTCTTTATGTCGCACTTGTCAAGGTGCATATTTGAGTGGGATGCAGCTGATGTGGCTCTGCTGCGTGAAGCAAAAAGACAGCAGCTTCAATCCCAGGGCCTGTGTTCCCTCACTGATGGCGACGTGAACAGACACCTGTCCAGGAAGGAACTGGCTCTCCACTGCCGAAGGAGGACACGTGGTGAGGACACCACCACTCAGCTGCTGGAGGAGCTGCTAGAGACCCTCGGGGGGGCCAATGGCAACGACTCCCTTGGAGTTCCCTTGTTTGACAAGGAGAGGATGGAGCACATCTGGAATGTCCAGAGAAAGCACGTCAAGTGCATCCAGGATCCACCAGGTGTTGCTCTGTACACCAAAACAGGGGAGCTCACAAAGGGAGGTGTGCAGTTGCCGGTGTACAGATGTGCCAGAGGCTCTACATCGCTGGAGTCTTTTCACTTACACCTGAACCGCTTCATACCAGGTGCGTGTCTGTTAGACAAGTAAGTTCATGTGTTGTCCAGAGGATTATATTGTATAATGCATAAATTGTATATATTTGTGTACCTCCAGGAACCAGTGCCAACAGCCTGAATTTTCAGGCATACCTGTTGGAGGGACTGCACAGGTGGAACCAGGACCGTGCCAATGCTGCCTTGTCTGCTGCTGCGTCCTCTTTACGCAGCTACTCAGGTGACCTCCTCTACTGCGTGAATCAGAATTATGAGACGCTGTTTGGCAGAAAGGTGGCACCTGAGTTTTCTCCACCCTCACGTTATACCGGTAAGCTTAGGTGAAGACAGTGGTAAATAGGTTTTGAAATGTTTTATTGACTTTTTATTAATAGTCCACTTAATTTCTACTGTTTCAGGAGAGCTGATAGGGCTGCAGTATCTGCTCCAGCAGACTGGTCAGGCGCTGCAGGACATGCACCCTGATTCAGAGGCTACTGCAGAGCTTGTGGAGGAACATGATGTGGAGGACATCATGGATGAGGATGAGGGCTTCTCTGATGTCACTGATGACCCCACCGTCGGTGACCTTCAGGTTCCTGGTCCCACCATCAGTTCCTCCGGTCTGCCTGCCAGTGCCTCCACTGATTTGAGGAGTGTGTCCACAACAGCTC
The DNA here is from genome assembly GCA_037177075.1 of Craterocephalus fluviatilis. Lineage (NCBI taxonomy): Eukaryota > Metazoa > Chordata > Actinopteri > Atheriniformes > Atherinidae > Craterocephalus > Craterocephalus fluviatilis. The sequence continues at coordinate 2,869 of JBAMHT010091528.1, read as the reverse complement.
CAGGTACATCTAGACAGGAATATGGCACAGTTTCCATCAGATTCATTATTGCTCCTGCTCCGATTATAGCTATATTATGATGAAGGCAGAATGTATGACAAACCTTTGTTATAATGAAGCACTGTTTCCTGTAGAGATGCTCTGGTGTAGAAATCTTTGTCTGCAGATAAAAGAAAAACTTCAGTTAATGCACAAAACAACAAATGTCACAATCACCCAAAAATGTATGAAAATTTTTTTCTTTCTGTATTTTGCAGTCCTGGCTCCTGGCACATCCACCCCGACTCCTGGAACTTCATCCAACCCGACTCCTGGAACATCCACGATGGAACCTGGCACATCCTCAACGGCCGTTGCTGCATCCGATGTGCCCTCTGCTCCATTTATCGAGGCTGAAGCAGATATGCAAGCAGAGGATGAAGAAATGGTAAGTGTCTCAAATTTTTTGCGAATAAATGCGCATCAATGCATTGTGAATGAAATTGAACGTTTACAATGACTATTTTCTAAATTTTTTCATTTTTTAAATTTATTTTACAATAAACAACTATACACTTATTTTTTCATTTGTTTAGGCTGTTGATGACCAAAATGTGCCAGGGTACAAGCAGGTGGACACACTGGCAGAGTACTTGGTGGAGCTGCGTCACCAGACCTCTCTCTGCCTCAGCAACCAGCAGGCCAACACCATCATCGCTCTGTGGGACAGTCTGGATGATGCTGACAAGCAGCGGGTGGTCTATGCAGCCCGACACCAGGACAGACTTTTGAGTGGCAGGTTTCGGACGCCCAAGAAGCCCTCAAGTACACCTGGTGTGGAGAGTGCCACACGCAGCATGCTGGGTGCCAGCAGCGCACCTGCTCAGTGGCCTGACTGTTGTCGGCTGGTGGAGAACATTTTTATCAGACTGTGCGATCTTCACCAGGCCCCTGTAAGGAAGGGTAAAGGGACCACTTCCAGGTGGTCCTTAATTTTGAGGGACTATAACAAGATCTGCCAGCTTGTTATTGGTAATGCCCTTGTCATGCAGGGCACGGCAATGCAGCTGGTGAAAGTAAATCAGAACACTCTGATTCAGTGGCACAATAATAGGCAGAAGAGACAGGAGCTGTCTGTGCGCCTCCAGGGCATTGCATTGCCTTCAGCCATGCCGGTGTCTGAAGAGCCGCTCCAGGAGGCAAGAGAGCTCCCTGCTGAGCCCATGCCAGCGCAACATGTGCATCAGTACCATCTCCCGGAAAGCACAGCTGGCATGGCTAAACAGAGGCAGGCTTCGCTCCCACGTCCCATCATGCCCAAGGGCTCTTTAAAACGGAGCTTAGTGGTCACACCTCCAGCCATGGGGCCTTCTCTTACACCTCAGGTCCTTGCACAAGCAGGACAATCTCCTCTCCCTCTGATGCCAATATATGTCCCTGTGTCAGTAGTGCAAGGCATGAACCCTCAAGCCGGTGTGTCTGCTGCTATAGTGGCAGCTGGCCCTACCTCCACAGTGGTAGCTGGAGATGTGGTAGCTGGTGTTACCTCCACACCGTCAACTGGGGTAATACCAAAGAGGCCATACCAAAGAACAGTTGAGGGTAATGTGTGCAAAAAGTGTGGCCAGTTCCGCAACACTGAGACTGGACACAGCCAGTACAAAGGCAAAATTTATTGTCCTCAGTCAGAGGCTGTGTCTAAAGACCAGTGGTTAGAGGAAATGCGGAAAAAGGATCCAAAAGGGAAATGAGGAATAGTTGTTAAGTTGTAAATAGTTGTAAAAAGTTGTAAATAATAGTTGTAAAAATATGTAATAGTTGTAGAAAGTTGTAAATAATAGTTGTGAAAAGTTGTAAATAATAGTTGTATAAAGTTGTAAATAATAGTTGTGAAAAGTTGTAAATAATAGATGTATAAAGTTGTAATAATAGTTGTATAAAGTTGTAAATAATAGTTTGTTGCTTAGATGGTACATCTTGTGATATACGATTTGTAAATTTTTTTTATCATTATTATTTCAGTGTTGTATATAGTTTGTTTTGTTATTGTAACTCAGTCTCATTCTTATTCATCTTATTTTTTAGATTGAGGTGTTATATTATAACCCATTTTATTTTTGGTATTTACATTGCTTTTCTGTAAATAAACAAACAGTCTTCAGAAAATATTGGAAATGTTTTATTGACAGCTTGTGGAGACCACATTAATGATGTCTACTTAGTATGATATTCAATTGACATAAAGAAACACACATGCTCTAAAACAGACATAGGTTGATGCTTTCTAATATATGTATAATTAACTTTAACAACATTAACATTATTAATCCCCCCTTATTAATTTTTCATGATGAGCTTCAATGATGGAGGGAGCTGCCCCTCAAGTCATGTGACAGATGCAGGTTGTAACGCTGGGAAGAGGGCACTCCAGGTTTTCTGGCAAATGAAACAAACAACATGTCAGTAACTTGGCTACAAAGTGGGGAACACCCCAGCTCTGGCCTTTCGAGGTAAACTCCATATATAACGTCATGTGCGTCACGTCCTGTATCCGGTAGCAGAAAGTGCGACCCTACTCTGCAGCCCGGGGTTCGAATCCCGTCCTGGACGTGCCCGTAAAATTTGAAAACATTAAAAAGGCTAGGTTTGCTTTCCCGGCAGCTTGAAATAGCAGATATTGATACAAAAACTCCCATTTTTCCTTTCTTTCTCATTTTTTCTCCTTTTTTTCCCTTTTCCTTCTTCCCCCTCCTTCCCCCCCTCTTCCCTCTTCTTCCCCTTCTTTGATGGCCGAATGTTCCCCAGCTTGAACGCAGCGCCTTGGACCGCTCGGCCACACTACCTACACCAGCCCAAAAATTCCTACATCAATTCAGTGGATATTGAGCCA
>JBAMHT010091515.1:0-11424 GCA_037177075.1 Craterocephalus fluviatilis | reverse complement strand
CATCAGATCATTTTTTCCTGCTCTGAGCCAAAAGAAGCTGGATAAAGAAGAAACAGTTTGTCCATGTTGGGGTTAATGATGGCACTTTAGTGCAGGGAAGCTTCAGACTCACTAATTTGTAATTGCGCAATAATTATCTGAACTGGTCCCTTTGCGTCCATGTTCTACTCATATTTCGTTCACTATCAGAGATTCAAAAGGAAAATTAAGAAATGACCAAAAAAAAGAATTTATATCTTACATGATATCGATATCGATATAACATTAATACAATTCTGCCCCTATATATGAATATACTCTAAATAAGCATTTCTACATTGGAGCAAAGAAGTCTGAGTCTTAGATCATGAAAATTACAATCATGAATGACATAGAAGTAAAACTTTATTTATACAGTAACTAATCAGAAAATTATATTATGCTTTATAAGTTGCTTTATTCAGGCAATTCATCATAAAAGGTGAAACCATTACATTTAAAGTACTGATGCAAGATTTTACTTTCAGAGGCCTGATATTTTTGTATTTAACATTTTTTGAAGCTGCAAATCCTGATCAGCAAAATCTGAACCAATAAAAGCTGAAATGTATTGATCTGCATACTATTCGTCTATGTGTGCATTTCATCGTGCAACTTTATTTGTATAGCGCCAATCCCTGAAGGCCGGAGTCCTGCATGTTTTAGATGAAGATCCTCATTCCTGGTCATAAGGGGTCCTGCAGGTTTCCCAGTAACACACCTGATTCAGACTGACTGACATCAACATCTACACAATCTGCTAATTCTCCACTGATGGGATTCAGGTGTCTTGCAGCAGAGAAACCCCTAAAACATCCAGGATTAAGATGCTTTCCTGCTCCAACTCCAACCCAGAATCTAAACAGACACTTAAACACAACAAAGACACACCACAGCTTTATTTTCCTCCTCTCTGTTTTTAGTTATGTCCCGCAGAATTATTTTGTTTGTAGATAAATGGTAAAATTATCTCTGTTACATTCTGTTTGAAGAGCGTGCGCTGTCGCTGCGGAGCACTGATCCTCAATTACTCTAATTATTGTCACCTGTCACGGCGTAGCTGCTGAGATCTAGTGTGCACATTGTTGTCGTCAGGACTGGTACGCCTTGTCGGTGAGTAACAACTGTTAAAAGCCCATAGTATGAGAATAATGATGTATTAATATGTATAAGTTCAGTAGTTAGATCTGAGTCGATGTTTATGTTCACGTTGCAGGTTTACAACCTAATACTACGAATACTACTACCATAGTACAACTGTTATTCTTCTGTCGCTCGTCACCACCGTTATAAAACCCAAGAGGAATGTAACCGCAGCAGGCGGATTAACTGATTATGGATGTTAACGTGTCTCAATAAACAAGAGAAGAATTTTGAGTTGTATCCGCCGTACCTTCCTGACAACCCTTCCAGAGGGAAGTTTACTAAAAAATAGAACAACTTAGTAAAAAACTGGACAGTTGTAAACCGCCAACGGAGCCGTTTAATGGAGTAAACGAGCACCGAGCAAAGCAGACATTAAAGGGTGCCAACGCGAGACGGGAGACTCGCAGCTGAGTGTGCGGCTGGGAGAGACTCGCAGCTGAGTGAAAGTAACGCTGTGAACACGCAAAAGTGAAAGAGTTGCTGCGCCCATCATCTGAACTGGCTCTTCTGCTTAACAGTTTACCCACAGTAAATCATTGGAGTTTTCTGGTGTGATTAAAAAGGAAAATAATAATAAAATGGCAGATAACAAACCAGACTTGGAGGGTTTGAAGCAGAGTCGTGCAAATACACAGAGAAATTTTACAAAACGGATGAACCGCCTTGTTTTCAGTGCTGGACGTTTAAGAGAGAGTGAACTTTCAGAAGAGTTGGCAAAATTAAGGGATGATTACAATAAATTCCTTGATGCCAGTAATGATTATATTGATGCACTGGGGGAAATAAACCCGAAGAGTGATGACAGTGAGATGCAGGATGCTCTGGCAAAGAGGGATGAAAGTGAGAAAAAATTCCGTGAAGTTGAAAATGATATTTTGGAGATGCTTTGGACAACTTACACAGCACCAGACATAGATGACCTCGTCTCACAGTTCAGAACTGCTTTCGATCGGGCTGAAGCACTCGGCAAAAACACAGTGGTGCCATGGGCGCAGCAAGAAGTCGAGAGTGCTAAGCTGGAAAGAAAACTTAGTGAGCTGAGCGATACTGTGTATGCATGGAGAGATTATCGGCCTCATGGAAAAAATAAGTGGATTCTCATTTCATCACTAAAAGAAGACAAAGCTCAACTGATGGATGAGTGGGTCTGCCGACGGGAAACAGAACACATGAAGAGAAGCGGTAGTGAGGAGAATGATGATGGAGGTGATGATGGTGGCGAGGAGGATGATGAAGGCGGTGATGGAAGTGAGGGAAATGAAGACAGAGGCAGTGATGGCAGCAAGGAGAGAGATGATGGAGTCGATGTGGTTGGTGACCAAGTTAAGAACAATGGCCATACAGCTACATACATCCTCACTGCTGCTGAACCGGCAACACTCCCCACGATGGCTCAGCCTGTTCACATCCAGCCCACTGCAGTCACTTCGCTCGCTGGTGGAGAGGGGGCTGTATATGTTACAAGTCCTCCATTAGTAACTCCTGCAGAGAGGACAAGCATCATCACCAGCGCTCCGCAAGCTGCTACCATTAGCAATCAACCCCAGAGCAGCTGGGTAGCACCTGCCATGCTAAGTAATCCCATACAAGCATTTCAACCCACCCTGCAGCCAAGACAATCTGAAGGTGGCCTCAATGGTGGGTTCACACTACCTATGAGCCATGCTGGCATGCCACACCCACCAGGTATCCACGCAAACCCCCCTGGCAACCTCAGTGTGGGCCAAGAGAGTCTCGGGCCACATGGTGGTTTTGGTGCATATGCTGCTGGTGGAAACGACCATCATATGCCACGGCCAAAGATAAGGATCACACCTGTAAATTTGCCTAAGTTTTCTGGAGAAAGAAGGGACTACTGGCGTTGGAAGACAGAGTGGGAGAGTATACAGGCACAAGCAGAACCCACAGGTTCACGGGAATGCAAGAAACTTCACTTGCTCGACAGTATTGATGAGGCTCTGAAAACTGACCTTAGACTTTTGAGTTGCAGAGATGCCAATGATATCTTCAGAGAACTGGAGGACCGCTATGGTGACAAAGCACAAACAGCTGAAGAAATCGTAATGGAGTTACATTCTCGACCTCCTGTAAGAAATCACCAGCCGCGAGAGACCTTAGAACTGATTCTAGCCATTAAGAGAGCAACGATAGACCTTACCGACCTGGGCTGTATGGACGCTTTGCCGAATCAGCTGGTGATTCGGTCGTTGGAAAGCAAACTTCCTGAAAATATGAAACGCGAGTGGTTAATGTTTGTTGGAAACCCCGATAATGATGTCAATCTAGGAAACCGCTTCGACAAGCTCTTGCTGTTCCTAGGAGACCAAAAGACCTTACTTGTGCGGTTGGAACAGTTGCTACCTAGCAAGCCATCTGTTAACACTCCTGAGAAACCAGGCCGGGAAAAGTCAAGTGATCGAAGAAGAGAGAAAAAGTCTTTCACTAAAACTACAGCAAGTGAAGTTAAAGGAGATTCCCAGTGGTTCCAATGTGCTATGTGCGGTGATGGAGAACATGGAGGAAAACTGTTTCGCTGCAAGATTTTTAGGAGAGCTAACATTTTAGAAAAAAGGGCTCAAATGAAAAAGATAAAAGCTTGTACAAAGTGCCTGGATGTTCAGGGGGTAGATAATGTCTGCACCCCGAGATTCCTATGCCGCAAAGGAGAATGTAGGAAGGGAGATGCTCCAGCTGACCACCACTACTTCCTCTGCCCTAATGCACAGTCAAAGAGGGATGTTGCTAAGAGAGAGGTCAGAGCAGAAGAAAAGAGGGGGCCTCGCGGTCCCACAGAGGAGCAAGAGGCTGTGTTTGCTGGATTAGGACTTACACCTCATCAGCTTGAAGCCGTCCGCAGAGCTTGCACGAACAAAGCAACCCTGAGAGCGTTATCTAATAAGAGCCTGCTGGATCAGAGTGGATTGAAGGAGCATCCAGTTCTTATGATGCTTGTACCTGTCACCTCAAAAAGAGGCGACAGTCTTGGAGCTTTGGTCGATCTCGCCTCTGACACTAATTACATTACACACCAAGCTGCGGACAAGCTAGGACTGACTGGGGAACCAATCTCGCTTGTTGTGCATGGCGTCGGCACGATGAAGGTGAAAGTGGACACAAAAAGATACGTTGTGACCATAAAGGTGTAGACCCCAATGGGAACCTTGAGGTTCCATGAAATGATCTGCTATGGGATGGAAACGATTGCCAATGTGGATCGAGTTGTGACATCTGAGAGGTTGGAGCATTTCTTCCCTGAAGTCCAGCCGGGAGAACTTGCCCGCCCAGAGAAAATAGATCTACTGATCAGCACTCGAGAGGGTAGATTAGCTCCGCAGAGATTGCAGAGAGCTGGTGACTTAGTGCTGTGGGATGGTCCTCTCGGCAAAACTGTGAGTGGCGTGCATCCAGATCTATTTGAGGAAGTAGAGCTGATCACATGGCGCTTGAAGACACACTTTGCAAACTCCATGAGGGCTGTTGCGGTCAAAGTTGAAGAACATCTTGTGAGGATGACAAGAGGTACCTTGGAGCAGGAAGACAACATTGAGACCCGAACGACAGCGGCCTGCAACAAAGAGGTCCTTGAGTGACTAAAGTGGGACAGTATCGGAGCTGCATGTGACCCTGCGTGCGGAGGGTGTCGCTGCGGGAAGTGCCCACCAGGGGGAAAACAGATGTCTCTGGCCGATGAGAGGGAACTGGAGATCATCCGAGCAGGCCTGACCTTTCGAAAGAGTGATGCCCACAGCAATGAGCCACATTGGGATGCGAAGTACCCCTGGAGAGAAGACCCAGCCTCTCTCCCCAACAACCGAAAAGCTGTGGAAGCAACGTTCCTTAGAACTGAGAAGCGACTCATGAAGGAACCCTTGTGGAAAGAAGTCTACATGGGACAAGTCCATGAAATGTTGAGGAGTGGAGCCGCTGTTAAGCTCACTAAGGACGTGATGGAAGGCTGGAAGGGTGCCGTGTGGTGGGTGAGTCACCTAACTGCACCAAACCCTCATTCAGTGACTACGCCTGTGCGCCTGGTCTGGAATAGCAGCCAGGAGTTCCAAGGAGTGAGCATGAACAGCATCTTACTCAAGGGTCCAGATGTCCTTAACCCCATCAGGGCAGTGCTTCTTAGGTTTCGTGGAGGAGAGCATGCAGCCATTGGAGACATCAGTAAGATGTACAATTCGGTGTGGCTGGAGGAACAAGAGGTTCATGTGCATCGATTCTTGTGGAGGGACTCACCAGCAGATGAGATTGAGGATTATGCTATCGTAAGAGTGAACATGGGAGACAAACCTGCGGGATGCATCGCGCAGGTAGCCATGCGTGAAACTGCTAAGTTGCCCCGGTTCTCTGACATGATGGAGGAAAGAAGAGTCATTGAGGAAGACTCCTATGTTGACGACCTCCTTACGTCTCACAATGACCCGCAGTGTCTGGACAAAATCCTGGAGGGAGTGGAGAAGATACTGAAAGTAGGAGGCTTCTATATCAAACCCTGGATCCGGTCTGGTCATAGTGGGAGGAAGGTGGAGACAGAGCCCAGGCCAGTAGCTGTAATGTTGCCAAACCAGCTAAAGGAGGAAGACAATAAAGCTCTGGGAGTTGGTTACCTCGTGCAAGAGGACAGACTCTTTGTGATGGCGTCCATTAACTTCTCTAGAAGGAAGAAGAAGATGAGAACTGAGACTGACCTCACTGAAGAGGAAGTGGAGGTAAAGACACCATACCCACTGCCTCGCCGTGTCCTACTGAGTCAGGTCGCTGGGTTATATGATCCAATTGGACTTGTAACACCTGTAAAGCAGAAAGGAGTGATCCTTGTTAGAAAAGCGTTCCAGGAGGCTGGCAAGCTTACAAAAGACACCTGGGATAAACCCCTCTCTGATGAGCTATGGGGGAAAGCAATTGAGCTGTTCAAGGAGTACATTAGCCTTAGTAGCATCAGGTTCCATCAAAGCCTCACCCCCTCCGGCTGGAGTGGAAATCCCTGGGGAATCACATTCTCCGACGGGAGCTGCGAGTCTTATGGTGCTGTGCTGTACTTACGATGGGAGACGTCGGAGGGTGTGGTTGTTCGGTTGGTGGAATCGAAAGCTAAGTTAACTCCCCTTGACCAAAAGGGCGACGCAGTCAAGGCCGAGGTCTGTGCGGCCGTCTTTGCCACACGCCTGAAGCTCTACCTGATGAAACATTGGAGGCTGGACATAGAGAAGTGGTATCACTTTATTGATAGCCAGACAGTGCTAGGGGCTATTCAAAGAGAAAGCTACGGATTCCAAACATTTTTCGCGAACCGGGTTGGTGAAATCCAGAAGGCTGGGCCCGTGACTGACTGGTGGTGGATCCCAGGTGAAGTCTACATCGCTGATCTAGTCACGAGGGGGTCCTCTCCTGAACAGCTGAATGAGAACTCTGAGTGGCAGAGAGGCCCCAGGTTCTTATCTTTCCAGTTGAAGATTGGCCCATGAAGTCTGCCTCAGAAGTGGCAGCTGATGCAAGAGAGATGGTACACAAGCTCCAGAGAAAGGCCCTTTTGGCGGTCCTCACCAGAGCTCAAGCTAAAAGGCTGCCAGACCCCAACAGTCCCGGTTGTAAAATTCAAGCGGATACAGGCGGTGATCACAAGACTCCACAGTCCTCAGGGGAAGGAGCTAACTTGACTTTCGTTGTGACTGAAGAAGTGGAGAAGTTGTGGGGAGCCCCGCTCGTTGACCAGGTTAATCCAACGAGATACAGTTCCCTGGCGAAGCTATGTGGTGTGATCGGTTATGTCCGGAGAGCTGTGAAGAAGTTCCTGGCCTGTATAGGGAGGACCCCTATACCAGTAAAGTGGGAGGCAACGCTGACGGTGCGAGAGCTCGGAACTGCTTTCCAAGACCTGTGCCTGGCCGCCCAGGCAGGAGTCATGTTTCCCACAACAACACTGAGCAGACTTGTCGTTGGTAGAAATGAGGCCTCAGGGCTCTTGCGATGTCAAGGTAGAGTTCAAGCCGTCACTCAAGGAGTCCCTGGTGTTCCTCTAGTCCCCTACAGAGCATGGATCAGTACCCTTCTTGCACGTGAGGCCCACGAAGCTAACCATGAAGGAATTGCTGGTACACTCCTTAGGATGAGAGCTAAAGCGTGGGTGATACAGGGACCAAGGGCTGCCAGAAGCGTCATCCATTCATGCATGCACTGTCGGAGAACCAAGGCTGTGCAAACAGGTGATGAGTGAGCTTCCCTACGAATGGACTGAACCAGCAGCACCCTTCGAATTCACGACATTAGACCTCTTTGGCCCCTACATTGTTAAGGATGCTGTAAGACGAAGAGCAAAGATGAAAGTCTGGGGTGTGGTGTCGAGAGCTTTGCATGCTGACATAATTGAAAACCTGTCGACAGAAGGTTTTCTGAAAGCGTACCACCGCTTCACAGCTCTCAGGGGTCACCCAAGAAAGCTCTGGTCAGATCAGGGGACTAATTTTGCGGGTGCCAGACCAATGTTACTGGAGCTTTATGAATTCCTAAGGAGTATTGACAAGGATCAGATCCAGAAAAAGGCGGCGGCTTCAGGAACCGACTGGACATGGGTATTTCACCCAGCAGACTCTCCCCACCGGAATGGCGCTGCAGAGGCGGCAGTCCGTGTACTTAAGAGAGCGTTGAGCAGTGTCGGGGAAGAAGGCAATCTTACGACCCTTGAGTTTCAGACACTCCTCTATTTGGCAGCTAACCTGTCAAATGAAAGGCCAATTGGAGCCAGGATCCAAGTACAGGATGAAACTGTGGGAGTCATCACTCCTAACTCACTTCTACTTGGGCGGGCAGGGCCCAAAGGAGACACCCAAGGGTTTGATTATCCAACCTACCCTGTTGTGCGTCTGAGGGCGATCCAGATTGAGGTTGATAAGTTTTGGGAGAAGTGGAGTCAGTTGGCGGGCCCCGGCCTCTTTGTTCGCCAGAAGAGGCACACACCTGCAAGGAACGTCGCTGTGGGGGACTTGGTGTGGCTAGCTGACCAAAATGCACTCAGGGGCCGGTTTAGACTGGGCCGAGTTGTGGAAGCTTGTCCTGACACGAAGGGAGTGGTACGAGATGTAAAGGTCAAGACGTGTCAGAGCCACCCAGTTTCCAACAGACAGTCCAAGAAAGACCAGAGAATAGGGAACTGCCCATCAACCATCCTTCACAGGGATGTGAGAAGATTGGTGGTCCTGCTACCTGCAGAGGAACAAGTATGAAGACCTCAACCCCTCCATCATTCTCCACCTGAACATTGGGAAGCTGATGGAGTACTTCAAGACAAACAAGAATAATGTGTGTTGTGATATGTGCCTAGAACGGTGTGATTCACTTGTAAGAATATATGAGCCAAATGTAGAAATATTTGAGACTGTTATGGTGGCCTACTTGGATTGCAGAATCGGTAGACCAAGTGGGAGGTGTAGAACTTCCCAGTCGTTATTTATCAGGTTCTGATAAGATGACAGATTTTCCTATTCTTATTATAGTTATGTCCCGCAGAATTATTTTGTTTTGTAGATAAATGGTAAAATTATCTCTGTTACATTCTATTTGAAGAGCCTGCGCTGTCGCTGCGGAGCACTGATGCTCAATTACTCTAATTATTGTCACCTGTCACGGCGTAGCTGCTGAGATCTAGTGTGCACATTGTTGTTGTCAGGACTGGTACGCCTTGTCGGTGAGTAACAACTGTTAAAAACCCATAGTATGAGGATAATGATGTATTAATATGTATAAGTTCAGTAGCTAGATCTGAGTCGATGTTTATGTTCACGTTGCAGGTTTACAACCTACTACTAGTACTACTGTTGTTCTTCTGTTGCTCATCACCACTGATGTAAAACCCATGAGGAATGTAACTGCAGCAGGCGGATTAAATGATTGTGGATGTCAACGTGTGTCAATAAACAAGAGGAGACCCTTCCAGAGGGAAGTTTACTAAGAAAATAGGACAACTTAGTAAAAATCTGGACAGTGATCGTACAATTCATGAAAAAAAACCAACTGAAAAGCAGCTGTTTGACTGTCTGGCTGCTGTTTTGTGCCGAGCAAATTTACTCCATCAAGTAGATCTTTATAGTGTTACTGTATGTACAAAGTCCCTCTTGAGAATATGAAATCTTTATTAAATTGGTAAAGAGGACAAAAAAACCCTACAACAAATACATATATATACACCTGGGAACATCCTAGGCATTAAATAAGTGCACAGATCATTTATCTGGTAGATCTGAGAGCATTATTTGTTGTTTAGAAGATAAAACCTGGTCTGCTTTTTCTCAAAACACTTTGCTCGCCTTATTAGTGCTGATGATACACTTTAGACATTTTACCATGTTTTATGACACGGATGAGCTACTTAATAATAACAAGCGTGCCTGCTTTAAGTTTGTTGGGCTGAAAAAACATCTCAATTCAGAAAAATGTGGTCACCAAGGAGGAAGAAGGTGGGAGCGCCAACTGTTTACAATAAAAAATTGCATATGATGACTTTTTTATATTTACACTAGAACAGCCGGTGGGAGTTTTGACCATTTGCCCACATTATCTGTTACAATGTGCTCTAGGCTTCATTAAACAAGGTGTAGAAATTGTCTTCAACATTCAAGAGAAGCTTTTAGACATAATACATTCTCCCTACAGCATGCTGTGTTGCTTTATGGATGATTGAACAGCATAAATAAATAAACTCATCCCTTACATGTTTTATAATAGCTTATATCTGCTGTACATATCAGGGGCCATATTATTTCATTTACTTATTAAACCTAGAGTAAAACTCTCATTATTCAGCATTATGGTTAAAACTAAAAGCACATTTACTGATCAGTCTCAAACTAAATACAAGGATTAGCAGACAGAATAAAACAGATTTACAGATTAGATCAGTTTGGTGAGTGTAAATGTAAACAGTGTCCACTCTGGCTCTATTTTAACTCCATGTTTAATTTTAGTCATATCCTTTACTGTCCACATCCAGCTGCTGCTCTAAGTTATGAATGATCCCTGATATAAATGTTATCTGATCAAAGGTTGAGCTGCTTCTTTCACACGCCGTGATAACACACTTACACTAGTCCCTGTTTCTACTTGTCCTGCTCCTGACAGCTAATACTCTCCTCCTCTGTTCTCCTGCACACACACACACACACATACCACAATTGCAACTGTTTTCAATAAAAAAACTGCATATGATGTATATATTTTTTTAAATATATATTGACACTACAACAGCCTAGAACAACTGTTTTAACAACTAGAACAGAGGTCAAAACACCCACATCATCCATTACAATGTGCCTAAATAATAAGAACGGGCTGATAGAGATGGGGAACACACCTAAGTGAGAGTTGGGCTACATGACACATTAAAATCTCGACTATTTATAGAGGCTAAAGCAACAATTTAGAAGTCGGAGGCAGCTCGGCTGGTCTTCTCGTGCAGAATCTAAAAATAGATTCTGTGGAAATCCCTGTTAGCCCGCAGCCTGTTGCTGCTGCGAGCATTTTTCTCTGGTCTCTACAAAGCAAATAGAATTGTTTTGGTAGAAATAATCCTAGTTTTAGGAAAAGTCCGCACCGGCAGGGCCTTAGGTTTTTATTTAACTAAGTTATTGAACATGTAAAAGAAAAAGCGTCTGATATAACCTGTCGACCTGCTCTTATGTTCTAATAAAAGACATCTTATCTGGTTACAAACCAGTGCTGAGTTTATTGACATTGTAACTACTAATAATCTCACTTTCAATTATTTACACACACATTCCTATCACAATAGCCTGTTAGCTAAATATTTAATAACACTCTAAATGCATTGCTATGATTTTATCACACTTATCGGCTAAATTACCTCCATGAACAAATAATCTGATGTAATATCTTACGGTTGCCCTGCCTTGCCCTCTACCACTGCTGCTGCAGCATGTTTACCTCTCCACCGTCATCTCCCACTCGGAGTCTGAATCCATCTTCATCGCTCCGGTTTGGTCCAGTTAGACGTGATGCTCACATATTCCTCAGCATCACCTCAATATTCTAAACTGAAACCAGTGATGATCCCACCATGCAAACATGTTAGGACTATATGTGTGCTGTTTCTCCCATCATCAATAAAATGGTCTGCTAGCTGCAAGTTGCTGACATAAGTGCATCAGGTAACGTGATAACGCCATTTGCATAAAAGTCGTGGCCAAAATGGCCCGCAGAGTTTACATTAATGGCTGCAAGTGCAACTATTTAATGGGCTGATATAAG
>JBAMHT010091420.1:0-11471 GCA_037177075.1 Craterocephalus fluviatilis | reverse complement strand
TGAAAAGCGAGGCCGTCCCCACCCTTGCTCTTCCACGGCTGAGCCCAAGGCCACCGACACTGCTTCCCCGCCAACAACAGGATTTTGGGCGACAGTCTGAGGTGAGTGAGCAAAATAAGGACCTAAAAACAGCTCAGAACAACGTTTTACCTAGGTTGATTTCAATAGTGGTATAGCTGTGCTTATGGCTTATACCTGCAGTGTGAGACACGGGCATATTACCTCGTTCTGTCAGATTGAAATAATATACAGAATTTCAATAATGCAAATGCTAAATTACAATATGAACAAGTCCGGGCTTTATGACACTGCGCTGCAAAAAAGGTACTGCCATGGTATATCCACTTTATGTTGATATTTGATACTGAGGTGCTGGTTTTGTGTTTATGTGTGTATATTTATATATAATTATGTAGATGGTGTACTACATAAACACTAGAAAAGAGCACAGTTATTTAAGTTCTGGATCTAACGGCGATAAGTCGGGTATGGGTGAATTGGGTCAGCATAGTGAGCAAGCCATGAATTTCACTTTGACATTTTACTGGGGATGTATATCTAGCCTAGCAGGCTGTGATGTGGTCAAACACGGAAGTATACCTGGTCCAGAATAAGGCTCTATGGATGTAGCTGAAGACAGCAGCGAGTACAAAGCTGTAAGCAGGCTGTCTGCTCCAGAATCAGCTGGTGTTCAAATAAATATCAAAATCCTCTACAACCCATGACAGGTAATGTTAGTGAAAGACCCCAAATATGAACGTAGCAGAAGCTCGGTGACGGAGCTTTAGCAGTTAGCGTCTACAGGCACTCATGCTCCTCTGAGTGCATCGTTACAGACTATAAAACCATGAGACTGTTGTAAAAAGAGGTGAGTGTGTTAGTGTAGCCTCGTTTCCACTGAGGAGTATGGGTCGTTACCGTCCTGTATGGTCCGGCCCATTCAGAGAAGTGTTTTCTCTGAAAGTAGAGCCATTATAATTTGTATTTTTAAAACCATTACTGCCAGTGTGACCCAAGGTAGCTTCATTTTTAATTTAATTTTTTTCTTGATAAAAGTGAATAAGACTGAATTTATGACACTATAATTGTTGTTCAATAACAAGTAGAAATGATAAATTGCATTTAAGCTAAATAAAACTTTAGGGTTATTAGAATTCATCAAAAGTTCAAGTCAAGAGTTCCATTTTTACTGCCAATGAATATTGATTCGAAATATCAGTTATCAGCCTGCATGAAGCGTCCGTTGACATGGCTGCTGCTTCTTATGAGCCATTTTAATCTAGATAAACTGTAAGATTGCTCTGACATTAATCTAGATAAAAAAAGAAACAATGCCCAGCACTAATTTTTCCCCCCATTATTATTAATGTGTTTTCAGCAACAAAGGACTCGTGAAATTGGCTGTCAAACCGATCCATTCATTGGCAAGGAAGCATGTGTCCAGGCAAACTTGAAGCCTACTAGGCGAAGCAAAGGTTCTCTCTTTTATCCGTACTTAGAATAGATTTTCTCAAATTATTTATAACTATTTGTGGTTTGATAATATTAGTGCTTAGGTAGTTGCTACTTGGTGCCAATATAAATGTGTGGCTGTTTTATTTTATAGCCACCCAAGCCAGAGCCCCAAGCCGGAGCGTGTCCTCTGATACAGAGGGCTTGATTGCAATCACTGAAATTCCTCAGGCTAGCTCCACACCTCTTAAAAGAAAAAGGTTTGAAGTGTCAGACCACAGCTTCCTTCTGGAAGGATGTTCAAGCTATGTGGACTTCAAGGTAAACATACCAATTATCTATAGAACTATCATAATTTTATATATGGTGTTCCTTTCATTAAACTTTGATACTATTATTCTGTGGTTAGAATGACAAGATTTTGTCTTTTTATTTTTTGCAATGTAGCACTCCCGTACAAGTCCCTCCTCACCAGCAGAGAAAATATATAGTTTATGAGGACCAACTGTTGGGGCTTTTTCGCTCATGTCCTGTCTGCACTCGTCACTGCATTGTGGAAACAGTGACACTTGGCACACTCCTCCAAGTGAAGCAGCGATGCCCACACTGCGAGTTTTTTAACCAGTGGTCCAGCCAGCCCATGGTGAACAGCATCCCAGCTGGAAATCTTCAGTTGTGTGCAGCTGTTCTTTTCACCGGCTCATCTTTTAGTCAGATTTTAAAGGTAAAAGCAATGAAATTGTTTGTTTTGTTTTTGAAATATCGGACACTTGACTGCATCTTATCAAGTTTTTTTCAGTTTGTTAAGGCATTCGGGATCCAGGGACTGTCGGAGCAATCTTACTATAGACATCAGGCCAAGCTTCTCATCCCTACAGTCTCATGGCAATGGAAGTTAGAGCAGGACCAGCTCATTAGTGAGACAATTGCCAGCGGTGCTGTGGCACTGGGGGGGGACATGCGAGCAGATTCACCTGGTAAATACTAAAGACATTTTTTGCTAGTATAAAAATACAATTAAATAATAAACTGTCTTTTGCATTTCTAGGACACTCTGCGAAATATGGCAGCTACACCATGATGGATCTTCAACGCAACAAAGTCATAGACATCCAACTGATCCAGGTAAAACAGCATACATTGAATACAAGTGTTCTGGGAGCATTATGTGCATTCCAGGAATCTGTTTTATGTTGTTCAGAGCAATGAGGTTGGAAACAGTGTGAGGATGGAGAAGGAAGGATTCATAAGAAGTCTTAACATCCTTGAAGAGAGGGGTGTCAAGGTGCACTCAATTGTCACCGACCGCCACACAGGTGTGCAGAAGTATTTGAGAGAGGAAAGAAAGGACATTGCTCACTTCTTTGACCCTTGGCACATGGGGAAGGATATGCTTTTTGCTTAATGTTGTGTAATTATGGCAATTGTGGATTTTTACATATATGTTATCTTATTATTAGGAGTTGGGGAAAAAATTGATGAGCTGGGGAAGAAAAGGGGAACTGAGGATGTGGCACTCTGGAGGAAAAGTGTCGTCAACCACCTCTACTGGTCGGCTTCCACCTCCTCTTCAGGACAAGAGGCCGTTGCAAAGTGGACATCTGTGGCCAACCACGTTCAGAACGTCCACACGCACAACAACACCTTGTTCCCTTGCTGTCTACATGAGCCTCTGGTTGGGGAAGAGGCAAGACACTGGCTCAAACCAAGTAAGTCTTTATTATGTAATCTAGGGCTGTCCCGATACCAGTGTGATACTGATTTAAAAAAACCCAGCAGATTGTAACGGCATTTGTCAAAATTTGCTGATCCATGCATGCCAATCCAGGAAATCCTTTTCAGCTTTTTTCTTAGCACTTTCTCCTGATTAGATGACAATTTATGTAAAATTATTTTATTTAATTCTATGTTAGTAAGTTCAATGTAGGCTTTCCACCGATCGGATCGGCGTGATGGGATCAGACAATTTTTCACTTTTTTTTTTCATTTTTTCTGATCTGCCCAAAAGTGTTCATTCACAGATCCGATCAATGACGTCATTGTCATTGTGAAATTGCTCCTGTGCTGACCCGGAGGATGAAATTAGTCCCCAAGGAAGTGGCATGTTTGAAAAGACAAAGCTGGTTAAAGATTGGATAGATTTTACCGCAGATATTCAATAATGCAAGTTCAACAATAGCTTAAAACATAAATGCTGCAACAACGTAAAGCAGTCACACAGATTACACTTTTTTCATAACAAAGAAAATAGAGACGTCCTACTACTGTGACTAAATAATTTTACCGTTATTAGACAAGCGGTACAGAAATAGAATGAAAACTGAACGACTTATATGAATGTTTTGAGACAGATCACTGCCCCTTTTGCAGTATACTTGAGAAGTAATTTGAAAATGGGCACATTTGATTCCTCATGTGATTGGATTGGTAATTGTTTTTTTTAAGCTCTCTGATTGGTGATCGGCCGCTAAAATCCTGATTGTATAAAGCCTTGTTCAAAGTTCATTATACCAATTGATAAATAATAAATGAATCAGTTTATCAAGAAAAAAATCTATACACAAGTCAATATGCAGAATGTTTTGCTCAAAACGCAGCAAAGTATTAATATTGGGTATGGGCCAATGCTTGACCTGTGGTATGGGAGGTGAAAAAGTGGGATCGGGATAGCCCTAATATAATGTAACCATTATTATGTAGGTTTTTCTCACAAGTACTTTTATCTCTTAAATTGTCATTTTAAACTATCTAGGCACTGCTGCATGTGAGAAACTCACAGCCATCCTGCTGGCCCCACGATTTGTCAAGGATGTAGAGAAAATCAGCCATCAGTTCCACACATCCACAATAGAGGCATTTCATAGCCTGATCATCAAGTTTTCCCCAAAAAGTGTGGGCTACTCATTTAAAGGAATGTTGTCCAGGTAATGAATACAAGAAGTTATCTTTTTGATTTGCTGTTTACATCTTTATTGTTGTTTATGGAGTGAGAAACATAAATTATTGTTTCTTTTTTTAAGGTTGAAAATAGCTGCATTGCATTACAATGAGAATGCAATCAGGTCACAGGCTACGACTGCAACAGGGGAGCTCAGGTATGCTATTGTATACCCTAAATACAAGCATGGTGACTACACTGTAAGAGCGCTAAAGAGCAAAGCAACCTCAGGTATGTCAAATCTAATAAAGCAAGCATGACAGTCATGTGTGAGTATTGTAAGAATAAACATCTATTATTTTTTAGACTATGTTAACAAGCTCATGGCGCTGCTGTTTGAGTGCGTGGTGGAAGATGCTGTGCCCTACCAAGAGTTTGACGACAGAGTGCCTGTGCCTGGATCACTCTGCGCTCAGTTTGAGAGGCCGGACAAACAGGAGGCTGTGAGCAGGCACAGGTCAAGATTTTTCAAGAACACTTAGGGTAAGCAACACACATCAAAATAGACACTCTACAATAAGTCCTTTTAAGAACATAAGTACATATTGCACATCATTACTTACAGGAAAAATATTGTTGATGTTTTGTTTAAGATTATAGTGCTAGTATGTACGCTATACAGTGATTCTATAATTAGAGGTGCATTTCAAGTCCCTGGAGTGTTTTGGTCAATTTAACCAAAAAAAATGTTCAATCTTCTAAACGATGACCTTCCTCTTCCTTTTCCATTTTATATAAAAGTTAGGGGGTTTCATCATTTATCCAAAGAAACAAATAGACTATGAAGCCAAAAACCACAGTGATTTGTTGACTTTTTGGTTGAGCTGAAATGTACCCCTAATAATAGAATCACCCAATATTATATCTACTTAAATTAATCGTTACTATAACGTTATTCTTTTCAGACTGCTGTACTTGGCTGCTATGGGGACCAAAAACTTTTCGAAAAGCAGACTTGTGTTGGACAAACACGGTGGCTATTCGTGAACCAAAACCGAGTGGAAGGAGGAATCCTGTGTTTGTTATATTCTGGAATCTCCCGCCTGTGGTGTGTGAAAAACAGGATAGACAGAAAAGACAAAAACAGGTATGTAAAGGCTTAAAAAAGCGGATTTTTCATGATACGTTCCCTTTAATGTACGACTGAGTTCTAATGTAATTTTTATTTTTACTTACTTTTAGACTTCAGGACTGAATATTGTGCATTCAGTAAGCTGACGTTCAACTGGAACAACTTGGAGGAAGTGAAAGAGCCAAATTCAAGGTTTTTCTGAGAGGAGCCAGTCCTGACTGAATGAATACTGATAATGATCTCCACTGTCCTTCACACATTAATTTGCTATTTTGATCAGTGAGCTTAGTAGATCAGAAATGTTTTTTTGTTGTTGTAGGATCAAGTACTAATGAATCTTAAAAACCAGTGCCTGATGACACCTCTATTCTTTGTAGTTGCTGACAACACCTGAAGAAACTAACCTGACAGATTAAATATTTCTAAAATATAAAATTTATATAATATACCTTCAGTAAATGGCAGTAAATTAATTTTTTAATAAACAATTTTTGAATAAAAACAGTTCCAGTCTGCTAAGAGGGTTTACTTAGGATTATCTAAGTATTGAGAAAGAAAATTGAAAAACACTTTATATTTACTTTACTGAACATGAGAGTGAAGCACTAATATATTGCTTGTAGTCACATCTGTTATCTGTCTTATGTGTTCTTCATGGACATGTCACATCTACAAATACATATATGTTTGGAATGTATTAGTTGTGGAGAAAAAACATTGAAATCATGTGTATTGTGTGTCTGTTTTTACCTTGAGGATTACCTCCATGCTATAAAAATAGAAAACATCTTCTTTTTACTTTTAATACCCAGGCCAGTAATAAGAAAGATGACAGTTTTTAACATGTAAAATGACTACATGTTTATACAGGGATATATTGATTTAAAAAGATATATATATATATATATATGAACTTATTAGCTGCCAAAGTCCAGAGGAGGAAGGAACCCTGTGTATATGCCATCTTCAGGGAAATCTTCCCTGATCCTTGTGACAGCACATGATGGTATCACCACACGAATATGCTGTCCCAGGTATCCCCAACACCACCTGACCAGATTTCGGTAGGCAAGGTGCCTATAAGAACTGAGAGAGAGGCCATGTCGGTATTGTAAACAATATACATATCAGTAGATCATCTTCATGAAACTGACCGGTTAACCACTGTTTCCTGCAGCTCCCCAAAGAGCTGTACATATGTGGCATGTACTGCCTGCAGGACATATGGGTTGAGAGCCACTGGCCCAAAACCTGGATGCTCCGTGATGCAGGAGGTAACCCCAACCTGCTCACACCTGTGCCAAACCTATAATAATGGGGACAGTTCGCAGTCACTACATTTGAATTAATAATGGATTGTGTGAAACTGATGTGTTATGGGAATAAATGCTTATACTGTTTTATCAATCCATCCTGTGTTTGAGTAAATTCATGTGTGTACCTTGGGGGTCTCTCGACAGCACACATTTTCCAGAGGGGACAAGGAAGCACAATGCCCACATGTACACCTGTCCATACAGAATTTTACAAAATTATATTTATCTCACGATACAGTTTGATCAGTGGAGGGTAATATGTTTTTTACACGTTTCTTAACATTTGCTTTTATCTAAGTGACCTAAAAGCAATAATGCTAATGCCATTTACCACTCGGAAACTGGACCCATACGGTGCTGCAGTGCTACGGCAGCCTCCGCAGCACCGGCCGCCTCAGGCATCGCTGGAGCTAGCGGCTCGAAGCGATACGGCTCAGGGCCGCTAGCCTCCGCGACAGAGCCCTCTTCCAGAACGTACATCTCAGGGGAGGGAGGTGGAGAAAAATCTTCCACCTCAAAAGGATCTCTCTGTAGCAAAACTGGTTTGCAGTTTAGCTGTCAGTGTCAAAGCCAAAAGCCAGCTGTCAATCACAGCCCAAACCCCGCCCACTAATCACCCCCCGCTGATGCCCCTCGGGGACGCCCAGGCACGCCCACTTCAGCGCTAGTTTTGAAATTTCTCTGAGGCGGAAGTACGTCACTGGCAGCGGGGGTGAGTTACACTTTAAGGAGCATCTTAAAAACCTAACCTCTTGTCCATCGGCTACTTTAATGCAATTAAAATACTTTAAGAAAACTGCAAAAAAGGGCAGCGATCCGTCTCAGTATATTCATATAACTCATTCATTTTTCATTCTTTTTATGTACCGCTTGTCTAATAACGATGAAAATATTTTTTCACAGTAGTAAGATGTCTCTAATTTCTTTGTTAATGAGAATGTTTGTTTAAAAAAATATATCTATTTAAATCCGTGTGAAAGACTGCTTTACTGCATTAATGTTTTGAGCTATTTTTAGACTAACATTATGGAATATGTGAGGTAAAGTCCATCTTTACCCAGAGTTGTCTTTTCAAACATGCTGCTATCTTGCGGACTTATTTCGTCCTCCGGGTCGGCACAGCCTCCCTCCACTCTGTCCGCAACGTTTTCTTTATGCGTTTAGCCCGAGCAACGTGCCGCAACATCTCAGCTTTTATGACGCTACAGCTCGCTCAGTGAGCGGAAACGGTATAAAAGACGAAGTCCGCACCACGCCTGCTTTCCAGACTAAGTCTGAACGGTGCTTACTATGTGACGGGTGGACAGTAAAGTTTTTGTTTATCTATTTTATTTACACAGCATCGCTAACAAACAGATCACAAGCAGCTGCAACAGGAGCAGTTTCACTATGATGTCATTGGTCGGAGGATGAAGACTTTAGGGCCGGTCAGAAAAAATTAAAAATATGTGAAATATTGGCCAATCTGATCAATCCGATCCGTGGAAAGCCTAATAAAAATAATAATGATAATAATAGGGAAAAGAGAAAAGAGTATATTTTAAGAAATAACCAAAGAAAATAACCAAAGAAATATCCAAGTGAAACTAATGTATTTAAGAACACACGCATTTTTTTTTCATTTGAAAGAGGTTTTATTTAAATAACTTCACGCACAAATCTGGATGTCCAGATTTTAGCCACGTAGATCTTGGTTTAGCTTTGCTGCTAACCACAAGCGCCTTGTTTCATCGGACAGCTTATGGCATTGTCCCATGATGTTTAATAATACTCCATGTGTTTCTAGATGTCTGACTGGGAGCTCTGATCCATACAGGAAAACCCGGGTTGAGTTATTGAGATGATAACCAGCTTCGAAGCACAGATGATCCAGATCCTAAAGATCTGGTTACCTCCACCGAGATAACGGCAAAAACTCCTGGGTATGTTAATTGCGCTTCGTAGGACAAGATTTAGGTCATTTTGATATATTGAGATTAAACATGCAGACAGACAAGGCTATACTTGGAGCATTAAGTTGGGTTTATACTCGCGCTTTGCCTCTGTGCAGCAGGACCCGCAGAGGCTACGCAGACACTCTGTGTGTTTACTCCAGCATAGGCAAACATCTTTTCTAGGGGTGCACAATGACTATCGACCTGATAATTATCGGGCCGATTATTAGAAAATTGTGACGTCATTCCGATAAGTCCGATATCCTGATGACTTGCTCCAAACTTTAAGCTTGTTAGCACGGCAGTCCTCCGCAGACACAGACACTATAAACTGAATGGTCTACAGCGCATGCTGCATTCCAGTGATGTTGACATAAAAAAGAAAACTTAAAGGAGTAGCCTACCCCTCGTGTTAGAAAATAACTATGATGCCGAGCCTCCGCTACTTCTCTGATGTGAGCCTTCCATCCAAGTATGAGCGTCAGGATGGATAAATGGACTTGTGATGTCAGCCTGTAAGCATGATGAGTCTGACTGCGCAGTGGTTAAATGCAGACTTTCAGCTGTTCAGAGCGGCGTTACAGACAGGAGCTGCCCGGCTCACACACAGGTACAATGATAAAATCTAACTTGTGTCAGTGCACTAAGAGTGCACGTATCCAGACTGTGCTTGTAAACAGTAGAAATGTTTGATTGTAACTTCCATGACTGCAAGTTCTGTTCTTCTTGTTTTTACTTCTGAAAAATAGGCTTTTTTAGTTTGTAATGCCAATGCATGTATTTGCATCAGTTTAAGGTGGTTCAAGGAGCTTTTATTTTTGTATAAGTAAGTTATGCACCTTATTTGAATTGGTGTGCATTTAAGATATCAAATAGTTTTGTTTCACATCTTTTAGAATGTTTGAGAGGCTTGCCAATAGTTTTTAGTAGTAAAAAAATAAATGTCTCTCTATTAAGAGTGAAAAGACTTTTTGGTTTTCTTAATAGGATTGATGTAATGATCTTAGATATGGTGTGATCGGCTACAGTTTTTAAAGAAAAGTAGTAAAAGCCCGAGTTACTGATCATTCCAGGAAGAAGTAAATGTGTTTACCAAACAGTATGGACTAGCTGGTGTTGCCGTATTTCTGTGTCCAAGATGGAGAAGATAATGCACATGCACAGTCCACAGATACAGATCAGGCAGAAATACAGATCAGGCAGCGACAAGCAGGAAAGAGGAAGGAAGAAAGAGGAAAAAGAAAAGAGGAAGTAGGAAGTAGGAAAAAGGAAAGAGGAAGAAGGAAAAAGGAAAGAGGAAGGAGGAAGGAGGAAGTAGGAAGCAGGAAGTAGGAAAAAGTAAAGGAAGCAGGAAAAACTAAAGGAAAAAGGAAGCAGGAAGGAGGAAGCAGGAAGCAGGAAGGAGGAAAACGTGCGGTTGACTCACTTCTGGCTCTCGTCGGTCAGCTTCTTGATCACCTGACCCAGGATGAACAGGCTGCGGTTGATGTTGCAGCCTTCCTTGAAACGTGCACCTGAAAGGGATTACCATGGTAACCGGGATGCCCTCTGTGCCCCCCCCCCCCGTTTGTAACTCACCCTCCGCTCCGGTCTGACTCGCTCTCTCAGATCCGGCCAGGTCCACTAGATTCTACCGAACAGAGCGCCGTGCATCAGGATGCAGAAGCAGCAGCGGGGAACGCAGACCGCGCCGACCACTTACCAGGTGAGACACGATGATGGCTCCGTCGGCGTTTTCTCCCGATGCCGGGTCGCTCCGCTCTCGGCTCTCAAGAATCTGGGGAAGTTCAGTCAGAAGAGGGACGTGAAACTGACGGAAAGGGCCTTTAAATTCCAGGTTACTGTTCTTTCGGACAGTAACGGCATCGCTGCTTTTAAACCAAAGCTGTAGATGACTATGAGCAGGTAAACAGTAAAAAGCTAATGTTACATCCAAACCAAACAGCTCAGGTAGCTTTATGTTTTTTTGTTTTGTTTTTTAACAGGGACGATGCACACACTTCATTAACCTTATTTGACAAAACGAAAAGGACAGATGCAGGTGCCAGGTTCCAGCAGACACTGCTAATTTCCACCTGTAGTCCCACCACGTTTAGACGTGATTCTGGTGAAGGCGGCTGCTCACCATGCGGAATATGGTGTGCGAGCGGCTGCTGCGCTGGTTCATCTTGGTCTTCCCGTAGTGGCGGTTCTCTGCAGAGACGGCAGGTTATTCACAGCCGTGCACAGCTTTCTGGGCGGCACAGTCACACTTACTCTCTCCTTTACGAATCCAGGCCAGAGCCTGAGCCGGAGACGTGACCAGCTCCTCCGTCAGGTCCGCCACGTAGATGCTCTTCTGCAGAGCAACGGCAGGGTGAGAGGGGACGCACGCACGCACGCACGCACATGCACACTTCTGTTCATTCTTAAGGCCCATTTATGCTCGACGCAGATGACGGATACGCACACGCACGGAAGGTTTCGTCCGACTTCTGCGTCAATTACGTGCAAATTTGGTGCGTTTTCAGGCTCCTTGTGCATCCGTCACTCGACGCAGACGACGGAGTAATATCACCGGAAACCGCAGGGGCACGAAGCACGAACCATTAAGACGCTTGGAACGGACGTCCCTTTTTACGTCTGTCAGGGAGCAGAAACGGGCCTTCAGCCAGTTTCTTTTACTCTAAATTCTGCTAATATTATTATTAATTATTCTGAAGCTAGTGACTAACTGTTCAAAATGGCTTTAGTTTTCAAGAAACCCCTACCGGAGATAG
>JBAMHT010091314.1:0-11531 GCA_037177075.1 Craterocephalus fluviatilis | reverse complement strand
GACCTGCAGGGGCCAAATAAAATATTTACTGATGCATAAAAGTATTTAAACAAAAGGCTGAGCAAAACAGAAAAGCAAAACAGAAAAAGTAATACTATTTACATCTTAATATGTTCTTATTTTTAACAAAGGAAACAGCTGTAACGTGTAACAGGATGTGCTGCTTGACAACTGAGCTTTAAAAAGGTGCAGACTTTCATAACACTTGATCCTTGACCACACAAATAGTTACAATTACAATAATATAATGTATTAATGCCTTCTTTTGTACACAAATTAGCATCTGGTATGTTATTGATCTGATGTAGGAGTATAATCATGGAAATTAATGAGAAAATACTTCCACGTAGAGCCATTAGCATGTCTTTCAGAGTAGATCACTTATGGACATTACTTCATTGCTGCTTCATCATCAAGTTTTTTTTCTTGTTGTAACTTCTGAATAAACCGTCTCAGCTGCAGGAGCTGGTTTTCCTGTGAATAATCAGAATATGAATGCAACAGGTTTGCAAAAAACATTGATTCTAATCGACAACATTTTGATCTGTCTGGTAAAATCTCAAAATACATATTGAAAACACGAGTGAAAACAAGTTTTACGTTATCAAATTAGTTGGATGTGATTGTTCAATAACACAGAATATCTGTCTGTGATAAAGGCTGAAGAACAGGTAAAGGTCACAACAGGATGTAAACTTTACTTACTTTTATTTTTCTTGTCATCCAAAACAAAAACCACATGTCACATCTGATAGTTTTTTTAATGTTATTTTCATCACCTTTATTTCTACACATGTCTTGTGATCTCAATGGAGGTGTTCTTCTATTAAACAAATTACAGCTTTCACATCCTGTGGTGGTCATTTCCAAAGCGCGGGCAATGTGAAAAATGTGTTGTAAGGAAACAACATTTAAATACAATGCCTTGGAGGAATTTGTGATGAAGAAGGATGGCTAGCAAAATCTGATTTCACTTTCCACCTTGGATGTCACTTTTTTTGTAATAAACCCTATATGCGAATTGGCTTAACAAATAAAATAGTACTTTGAGTTCTACCTTTCCAAACTTTTTTTTTTTAAACCCACTCAGTTATTTTCTTTTGTTCCTATTTGTGATACATACTTCTGAATAAAAATAGGTTGTTTATGTGGTCAACCTTTTTTTTTATTATCAGTTTATGTTTTCTAAAGCACAAGCTATAAAGATTCTTTATGTCTTTATTCACTTATTTGGGAAGAAAAAAAGTCCCCTTAAAAAATCATGGACTCTCCCAGTGTCTAAAGATGTAACTTCTACTTCCTTCATTAAAATGTTCATGATGATGTGATGATGCTGACATGGTTACAATGAGAACAAAATGTCATAGACTTCTTCAGTCCTCAAACAGATAAATGCTTTACGTTCTGCAATCCAGCCAAATATACTTTTGAAAAGCTTATATAAACTGTATTGATGTAATAGACATCCCTGCAGATGATCCTGTCTTTAAATGACAGTAAACAGAGGTCTCCTCTGCTTTCCCATCTGTCAGATAAATCAGATATAATATCAGAATCTCAGCTGGTGTTTTAAAATATGACATCAAATACTCACTCTTCTTGGTGATGGTTTTAAGCTCAACTGTAGTATATATGACGTCTGTGGATTCACCTGAAATCGATAATTTATAGGTCAGTTACAGTATCTCAGCTCAACCAACATACTTTCCCTGGAGATGATTGAAAACTAGTTAAATCAACTATCTAAATTGAGAGCTTTAACAATTGTGTTAATTGTTACATTTGCCCAGTGACTTGAATGATTTTGTTTTATTCTATTTTAAGTGTATTAGCTAGGACAATAAATAAAATGTAATAGTTGGTTTTATTAATCTTGAACATATCACACCCCATCTACTGAAGAAGCAAAATATTTAATTTGATAAACAGTCAAACTATTTTTGTTACCACATAAGTTTCAAATGAGTTGAAATAGCTTGTAGAATAAACCAAAATGTATCAAATATAAAAAATAAAAGATCAGTTTACCTGCCATTGCATATATTGCATGATTTTCAGCATCTTCAGGAATGTTTACTGACTCATAAAGACAGGCCTCATCTTAAAATATAGCAAGTCAGGTTTAAACATTTTTATATACGGACCAAAATTACTTTAAAATAAATTAGTAGGAAATGATCATACTCAAAAGTGTTTAAAGTGAGTAACATGGTAGAAATAAAGTTGGGGTTCAGGCTTACCATGAAGAGAAGAAGTATTTATGTTGTGCTGAGCTTCATCTTTGTCTGTAGCAGAACCCTGGTTTGTGCTGTTGGGCCTAGTGGGCCAGAGTCATGCAGTAAAACAGCCGATTAAAAGAAATAAATAGCAAACATGATGTTTTTCTTTTGTGATTAACAGCAAAGATGCACCAACCTGGTGAAGAATGCACCTGAAATGATGAGATTACATGTTTTTAGTGTGAACCTTTCTACTAAACAGTTATCAGGGGGAAAAAAACAAGGAATGTGAGTTGGATGAAGTGCAATGTGTCTGCCATGAAAGGAAAATGTCTCACTCTTTGACTTTTTATAAAGACACAACAGCAGCAGAAGAGTAATCACTAAAATTCCACAAACCAGCCCAACGACCAGCATAATTGGAAATGAAGTGCTTCCTGGCCCGATAGAAGCTGTAATACAAGACAACAAATCAACATGTTTGTACATATGTACCATGTAACACTTGCTAAATTAGAAAACTATATAATGTATATTTCATTCATGATCCGTAAATCTGGATGGCCATTTTCAAAATACCAGTTACTATGATAACAAGTAAACATTGAAAGATAGTTATAGTTGTTCAGATAATCAATTAGAGGACATTTGACTGACTTGAAGTATATAAGCAGTCTCAGACTCAAAGATAGACAAAAGTTCAGATATCTAATAAAAAATTATAATTATAATAATAATAATAATTATAATAATATTAATACATTTTATTTGGTAGCGCCTTTCAGGACACCCAAGGACATTTTACTGAACAAACAAGAAAAACAAAAACCACAGGTACAATAGAAATGTTAAAAAATTTAATTTATATGTAAATATAAGTTGTAATAAGTAAATTATGTCACAATATCAGAATCATGGGAGGAATCTGATCTTACATGATCTACATATCATATAGTATGATCCACAGATTCAGAGAATATGAAGACAACTCTGTATAAAAAGGAACATCAGATGCTCACAAATTTCAGAAACTGAAAACAGATCTATAATAAATTCAGTTATTAATGTTGTATTACTGCACTTATACCACTTCATGTCAAAAACCTGTGATATTTGTTCACACATATCAGTACTAAAATGTCTGTAAGAGTATGCATGAATATTCCTTCACTCATTCATTCATTTATTTTCTGTACAGCCTAATCACATTCAGGGTCATAGGGAGCTGGAGCCCAGCGATTATCAAGTAAGAGGCAATGTACACTAGCTCACCAGTCCAATCCAGAACCCTCCTGAATGTTCTGGATATTAAACCTTTGGTGAATACCACAAACTTTGTTAAGAGTTAGTGTGACAGGGGGATCCTGTCTGCTCTGGCAACTTGGTCACAGGGATATCCCTTTGGCTGACTGGTCAGTGTGCATTGCTTTCTCCTGGGAAGTTGTGGGTTCAAGTCTTGCACTGGCCTACTCCTTCACACTGCCACATTGATAACTAATGTCCTCCAAACTCTTAGCATTTCATTATAAATGTAATATCATTTAAAAATTGAGAGAATCTGGAGGCATCTCTACGCACCAGATACACAGTTGAAAATTAGTGTTGGATGTTCTTGAGCTTCAGCTGCTTCATGTGGCACTACATCGGAACACAAAACACGCATCCACAAATCACTGCTCGTGAACATATTTTGCTATGTCATCCACTATGCAGGTTCAAGCTCTGCCATGCAAAAACAAGGACATATGTGAACATGTTAAGGAAATACTACATTCTTCTTTGGACCAAAGCTCATGTGAGGTGTTCTCCATTCCCTGCTGTTCCTGTCCCCAATCCACCTCTACCAAACTAGTCACACTTCCACCTTCAAATGGACGATACAGCTGCACAATATATTGTTCTATTACCAAAATTGCTTGAGCTTTTCACAACTGATGCTGCTACTGCATGTTGTTTCACCTTCCTGACTGTATAAATATCTTCTTTCGGTAGAATTGTTTTTTTTAAAAACATTTTTTATGCTTATATCATAATGTGATTAAACAAATATGTATTTTATTGTCCCCAAGGGTTACAAATCAATGTTTTGTATTTTAATTTGCATAATTTGCCTCAAATGAGGTTAAGGTTAAAGTTTTAAGGTGCAGAATGCTGACTAAGCCCCAATTCCAACCCATTTTCTCAACGATTCAGCACGTACACAGATGTTTATAGGCTGTCGTTAAAATATGAGGGTATGGCACACATATGGACAAAAGCCTTTTACATTTTTTTATGTTTTTGCATCAAAATAAGTTGAAAAAAATAAAATTTGGGGCAGAGCTATAATTACTTTTTGATACCATTTTAAACCGTCACTATGTTTGCTTTAGTTTGGACTGCAGCTTATACTCACATTTTACAGCCATCCAACTTTGTGGTGATTCATTTCCTGAGTGCTGACACTTGTAGAGGCCTTCATCAGACTGTGATAGTCCTGCAATGATCATTTCTCCTCCGGTGTCATTTTGTAAGAGTTGGTCATTTTTATAGAAAAGCACATTTGAAAGAAGGTTTTTCGTCCTCAGCTTGCAGCTAAGAGTAACAGACTCTCCCTCGGTCATAGGATAGACAGGACTCGCCAGGATAACACCACCAGCTGGAGAACAGACAGAGGGATGAAATATTCACCTGAATATATTGTCTTTATGATATTTTCAATCTTTATTCATTAGATGGTATTTGTTGAATTGATGTTTTACATATGTATACATACTGTTTATGTACACACTGTGCAGAGCCTATTGACATATTTTTAACCAAGCCCTTTACTGCTTGAAAGTTAAAAGTTACCATTATAACAAATCTAATTAATACCATTGTTTGATATTTTTTATATTTATATTTTTATATTATATTTTTTATATAAGTTTTTTTATATATAGGATAGGTTTTTACTGTCTGGAGAGATCTCACAGCAAAGGGAAAATGTTCAATTAACACTGATAATAGTATAAGTTATATAGTAGGTATTTTAAGTTCCAAACTGTAATACTGAATCATATTATTACAATCAATCTGTCCAGTCAAGTTGATGGCGTTGCTCATTGCTGATCCAGATTCACACCAGTACACTGCATTCCCGGACCATATTTGACCAGAACATGTTTCTCTGTTCATTGTTCCCCAGGAGGAACAGTGTGATAGGAAACTGTTGTGAGAAAAACTCATCACTCTCCACTCAGAGGAGTTTCCCTCGCAGGTCAGTGAGACAGCCTCAGGTTTGAAGTGCTGAACTCTGTCAGGATTCACGATTATAGATGCTGCTGGATGGACAACTGAAAGACCAAAATATTGTGGGTTCAGAGTTTTTGATAAAACGATCTTCAATAAGTTTTGATAAAAAAAAAAAATATTTTGACAAATAATTCATGACGAGTTATAATTGATTGCTATTTTGGATGGATGGATGGATGGATGGATGGATGGATGGATGGATGGATGGATGGATGGATGACTAAGACACTGTCATCATGCTGCTGGGATACAACAGTCTAAATTTATATTATTGTAGGATGTTAAATGAGCGGACAGAGACAGAAAGCAATGAACAAACATTGACACTGACCTTCAGACCAGACAAATTTGGGTTCACTGCGATCAGTAGAATAGATTCGGTCCACTCTTTCAGCTTTACATGCATATCCTGCTGTATGCGTCTGGCCATCAACAGTGGTGGAATTACCAGCAGTTCCATTGGGATGACCAGGCAGCAGCTCATAGCCATAAAATCCATAGTTGTTTGACGGATCAGGAACAGCTTTATACCAGTAGAACCTCCATCCTGCAGACGGATGTTTAACCTCACATCTCAGAGTTACTGAGGATCCAGGACTCAGCCATGATGGAGACACAGAGAGGACAGGCCGCCGGGGTCTTTCTGTGGGAGAGATTTTATTTGAATAAAACATGCAGGACCTCATCTGCTCTCTTACTGTACAGTAACGATGGATGATATTTGTCTACAAATTTTAACATTTTAATTCTATATTTCTAAATTTGTTCAGATAATCTGCTTCATTGAAAATACATATGGAATACATAGCACAGTTCTATATCAGAGGGGGGAGAACATTTTCACATATGAGTCACTTCCACCTATTTACAAGTGTAAAAAGCATGAAAACCTTTTTTTTTTCATTATGGATTGTCAGACGTGGGACCCTGTTTTTATGGAATGTTTGCAGACGTTGGATTTTAGGTTTACCCCTCCACCAAGGGTATCTAAGTTGAAGGGCAAGTTTACCCCTATTTTCTGTTCTATCTAATTCTATTTACATTTGATTCAGAATAATCTCTATAAACTAAAAATAAGATGACATGAAACTCTAGATCATTCTGATGGTTTTTCTTGGAAATTAACCTTTTCTTTCAGTGAATCAACTTGAGGACAAAAATGAGGATGAGAGAGAAACACTGCAGACACTTTCTTTGTGTTTGTAGCCGTTCATGACAAAATCCACACTTTCAGTGGAATATGAGAAACTGAGAAAATGTTAAACTGATGTTTCTTCACTGATCAGTGCGGAATTTAACCTTTACATAACAAGGTAAGTCAGTTGAGGACTAATTATCATTTTCAATGAGGACCTGGGCCAGAGGCAACAATAAAACATACAGTACGGAAAAACTTGCAAGTACTTCAGCAGCTCCATCATAATCTGTTTCTGTACAGAGTACTACTACACAACCATGCTGTGTGTTAGAGATTTACAGAGTAAAATAAATCTTTTCATTAATGAGGTTTTACTGCTGAGATAGATTCAATATTTCTCCTGCTTCCATGTAACTTTGTAGTATTCAGTAAATTATAGCAATGCTAGAAAATGTTCTGTCTCAATATGAATGATCATTCAAAACAATAAAAAAAAGTTATCAGACAAACCATGAACAACTCTGACTTTTTGCCAAAAATATTCTAAAAATTCATATTTACCCTTATTTAGATAAAAATAAATGAAAATTCTAACATGAATGAAAGATGACACCAAGAATTCTCATTTTTCTTACTCCTCTTATCCCTTGCTAAGTAAGGATGTAACACTAACATAGATGAAAGACGTCCAGCTTACCTGATACAGTCACTGTGACAACATCACTCCACTGTGTTAAATAAAACGTGTCTCTTCTGCCCCGGCAGCTGTAGTCTCCACTGTCAGTAACACTGATGATCCTGGATGATGGAGGTCTGTTTAACCTGGTTGGTCTCCATTCATACATCCACTGAGTTCCTCCTCCTCCCTGGATCTCACATCTGGCAGTGACCTTCTCACCTCTGTATATCAGAGTCCAGCTGGGCTGCAGGACCGCTGTGGGATTCATGGAAACTGGTCATAAAAACATGCAGTTAGAAAACCTGGACGAAAGGAAAATCTACAGAATTAGACCACAACTTTATATTTTAATATCAAGTATTCTAATTTTCTACAATAAATGTTTGTTTTTTATCAAATAAACAAAGATTCGAAAATGTAATCAAATAATTGCTAATGTAGCGGCTTTGGTTGTGCCTTTATTAACATTTCTGTTTCTTATACAGTAGCTAGGTGTGACACCAGGCGGCTCCCCGATCATCAGCACCTGAGTGTATAAAAGCTCAAGCCCCCTCCTTTCTTTCTCTCTCTCCTCTGCAGGCTGCTTTGTTCACAGACACTGATTAACAACCACATTACACACTGATGCTGATGTTTACATGGTGAACACACTTATTTTCTCTTCTTTACTTTAATAAACGCACATATATGCATTTTTGAGCATCGCATTTGTCCCTCATTTTGTCACATCTTGCCACATAGGTCGTGACATTTACATGGACATTTTTTAAAAGATTAGCTGATGATAAAAACAATAAAGATGTGAGTTAATGAAAATACATTCAGTATTAAATGATTCATTACTAAATAAGAGACCCAAACTATGTTATACAACTACTAGAGATGTGCTGACTACAAATAAATGTTATGTTGTCATGGAAACAACTGGTATTATTTTTCTTTTCAGCAACACTGATTTCTAACCTCCAAACTAAAGATGAGGATGCATCAGTGAGAGCTGCTGTCATGTCATGGTTCCATCTGAAATTTGGCTTGTTGTTGCTTTAAATAGTTATAAATTCTAAAAATGAATTGATTATTTTTACATTTTTAATAAAATAACAAAACTCACGAGTTTCCTCAATGGTGACTTCATCGCTGTCTTCTGTGTAGAAAACTGGTTCTCCTCTTCCTCCTCTGCAGCGGTACAGACCTCCCTGTGAGACTCTGATGACTCCGCCTGGTTCATTGTTCACTGGTAACCCATCTCTGACACAGTAAAACTTCCAGTCAGCGGACTGGTCCACAGAGCAGCTCAGTGTTACACTGCCCCCTGCTGGTATGATTGGACTGTCTGCTGTCAGAGCGGCTCTGGGTTTACTGGCTGCTGAGTTTAGAGAAGAAAATGGAAAACAAGTAAAATTATTAAAAGTACAGAGAATAAATGTGTTCAACATTAATTATCTGAATTTATAACCGAGGTTAAGCTGAATATGGATGGATGGATGGATAACTAAGAGTACAGAAAAGAATCTCCTCTCCACTAATTTTCCTCATGTTATGTAGCTGTACAAAGGAGGCCCAGACAAGGATTGAACCCAAAACCTCCAGTGTTAGAATCCTGCATTCTCCTGCATATGCATTACATATTGCATGCTGAGCAGAGAGGGATATAACTATGGATTAGTAGTATGATCAATCAGAGGCACAGTTCTCACACTATAAACTGTTCATTGCTGAGCTTCCTGGATGAGACTGGATTAGTGTTGGATGGAGAAATTCTGTTGGACCAAGTAGCTCTGATGATCCTGTATTCTCTGGATGATGGATCATGTGTGTTGGTTGGTATCCATTCATATTCCCACTCTGTGTCTCCTCCTCCCTGGATCTCACATCTGAGAGTGACCGTCTCACCGATGTATATCGGACTACTGGGATGCACGGTGACTGTGGGCTTCATGGAAACTAATCATAAAAACAACATGCAGTTGTAAAACTCAAAATCTATGGAAAAAATTACAATGAGTTGAATTTTAAAATCATCTTGAGTAATTTTCCTCAATAAATTAGCATTTTTATTCTCTACATCTGTGGTTTTCAGACAAAAACTCAAATATATTTACTTATAAAGCAACTTTCAGCAAAATTGTTTTACGTATTAAAAACAATGTCTTCCTAAAAGAGAATTAAAAACAGCTGTCACACAGCAAATATTACAATATTAAAAAAGTTTTTAAAAAGTCATTTAATACACAAACTCACACAAACACACTGACATACATACTGTAATCCCACACACACGAAGATGAGAAAAAAGTTTATTCCCCCACCCACCCCCTCCCAGTCTTCACAAACATAAACTTTATTTCCGAGTTACTGTCTTTTTTAAGTTGAAAAAGGTTTAGATATGCAGAAATGAGTAAAATAAACATAAACATCTGGCTTGACGCTGTTGTGAGGAAACAGCATCTTGGTCATCTATCCACCCCAGAGTCAGTCTACCTAATTTTCCTTCCAGTTTATACAAAAGTTCTTCTCTTCATTTATATAAGACAGAGCGCTGGATCTAATTGACCTATTTACTGGTTTTACATTTTGAAAATGTTTTCACAACAAATCTCATGTCCACAGAAAACCCATGTTGTTGTATTAAAAAAGAGGTTTCTAAACTCACCAGTTTGCTGGATGAAGACTTCATTACTGTCAGATGTGAGGAAGTATGGATATTCTCTACATCCTCTGCAGACATATTTGCCTCCTTCTGAGATAATAAAAACTCCACCTGGTATACCATATTGTACATACTTATATCCAGATGGTGGGTTCCTCCGGAGCTCATAACAGACTCCTCTAGGATCCTCCACAGAACAGGTCAGAGCCACACTGCCCCCTGCTGGTATGACTGACCTGTTTGCTGTCAGAGTGGCTTCTGTAGGTTTAAAAAGATGAAATGATCATCACTGATGATGTAAATATTCTGCTAAAACAATCATCAGATCAGAAATAAACTGAGCATCAATGAAAACGTTGCAGAAAAAACTGATCCAGTAGAATTATTAAAATCACCAAATGAGGGAAAAGTTTTGGAAGAATTCTGTTCATCATTTCAGAAAAACCCACAGACCTATAAAACACATCTGATGGATGACTGATGTTGTTTATGAAGCTCTTTGTTTCATCTTTATAAATCTGGATGTGAAGCATTTCAAGTTCTCAATGTTTTCCTTCCTAACTATGGCAGATCTTGTAGTGACACCGAAACAACTTTCAGCAGACAGCATGTCACTGGAGTTATTGATATTATCAACAGTGCATAATGCAAATCACTGATAATATTAGTAGATACCAGGAAACCCATCTGTATGAAAACATCAGACTGGGAAAACTCATGGCTCAAGATCAGAGCAGCATCTCATTCCTTTTTCCTCATCTTTTTTTTGTTCTTAATCTTTCTTGTCCAGCATCGTTGCAAGCAAAATGATTGTTTGGCTGCTGCAGAGAAAATTTACTTTATCAAGTAGGGATTTATACTTCAAGTCCCTCTTGATGATATGAAAACGTTTTTAAATCAAAAACTTAATGCTGGACTCGACCGGAGGGGACAGAGAGAGAGAGAAAGGAGAGAGAAAAAGAAGGAAAGTAAAACACGGAGAGAGAGAGGAGGACAGAAAATATGTGGGGAGTGGTGGTAGTGAAAAAACACACCATATGGAAAACAATGGAATCCAGGCTATTTACAACAAATAGATATACAACTGAAACAATCCTAGCCAGCAGGTCAGTACACAACTATTAACAATAATAATAATAGTAATAAATAATAAAAAATAATAATAATGATAATAATAATAGTAGTAAATAATAAAAACAACAACCATAATAACAATAATAATGAAAATAATTATAGTAATAAAGAGAAAAGGGTACAGTGTAAGAAATAACCAAAAATAAACAATGGAATTGAAATGAAACTAATGTATTTAAGAACTTGCGCAGAGAAACCTGTGAGGATGTGCTGGAGGACTCGGCTACAGGACCAAGACGACACAAAGACTGTGTCACCGCCCCCCCACCACACAGATGACCATGGGCCCCCCCCCCCAGAAAGGCAGCAGCTGGAGACCCCAGCCGGAGCTGTTCTGGAGGCTGATCATCTTAATAACTGTAGAGGAATTTTTATCCGGTGAAAAAGCATTACTCTAGTCAGACTGCGTTCCGAAGCTTTTATTGCACATGCACC